>JAECUM010006993.1:0-60609 GCA_016617855.1 Megalonaias nervosa
GTCAGTTTGCAATATAGGATGATGTTATGCAGTCAAAATGCAATATAAGATTCATGTCTGTTACGAATATGTAATTTAATTACTTGTATGTTAATTTTAAATTCTTTTTTAATTTATTTTTGTATCATTACATTTTATTGTAATGGTTATTTTCACGGGATCTGGTATTTTTGAAAGAGGTATTATGTTTATATAAAATATAGTATGGCTCGCATAAGCACAATTTTTGCATGCCATGGTTTGTCGATTTAAGTAAACACTACGCGAAAACGATTGGTTATTGCCAAGGTCATTTTCCTGGCCCACGTGAAATTGCATTGTTTACTGCGCTATTTGACAATGAAATAGTCAAGCGTTTCATCGTGCGCGCTTGAAATGACGTCTTTGTTCAGTTTAAAAATACTCAGATCCCCGTGAAATATTCAGTCGTACAATATATCTTCAAGAAGAAGGATATATTTCTATTAGGTGCCGTAAAGAGTTGTATTTTTACATCTTTGGAGCTCGAGATGTTTTACCATAGATGACAGCTTGTTCAGAAGTTCATCTATTTTTTAGAATATAATAATTTATTCCCTGGAGAACTATACAAGTGACAAAGACATTCGATGGAAATTTATTCTTAATTGAAACATTACAAGTTGTGGTTCAACGTGGAACTCTTGACATCCGTATAAAGACTTCACCTGACGTCATCAAGATTCGAACCTGGATTCAGTTAAAAGTATTTAGTGGTAGGACTTGTATTTTTTCAGTACTAGGATAAATGTTTGGATTGTCTTCACAAACTGTAAGTCCTGTTTTCTATTTTCACCTTTTCACCGTGTTTTCTAGAGAAATAAATTATTTTTGTTAAAACTTACAAAGCTTGTTGGTTTCACTCTTTTCCATTGTTACTTTTAAATGAACCTATACGTAACTGAAAGAAAATTGGGTGCTCATCCGGGATATTTGAATTTGGCTAAAATATTTCAGAAAATTGTTTTTTGAAATTTAAATTTCCCTAGTTTTAAATCCCAAGTACTATTTTACATTTTGTTTCAAATCTTTAGTGAAAACAACAGGCTTTCATTCACAATGTCATCAAAAGTGGAAATTTTTCTTTCTGGTCCAACTCAGGAGCAGTTGGATAGTCTGAAAAAAAGATGAGTTGCTTGAACTCGCCAGAAAGTACGATCTTTCTGAAGCAAAATCTTCCTTAACGAAACAAGAAATTAAAAGAATTTTGATTCAATATTTGGTAGAGAAGAATGTTTTTGATAAAAGTGTTTCGGCTACGGTCAGTAAGTTGGTATCAGACATAAAAGTAATGGAATTAAAAATGAAATACAAGATGGAATTGGAGTTGAGGAAGCTCGAGCTTCAGAAAGAGAAAGAGAAAGATAAACAAATGAAATTACAATTTGAAGAGAAGGAGAGAGAGACAGGAGAGGGAGAAAGATAACAAATGAAATTACAATTTGAAGAGAAGGAGAAAGAGAGACAGAAAGAGAGAAAGATAAGCAAATGGAATTACAGAAAGAACAAATACAATTGGAGTTTCAAAAAGAACAAATGCACGTACAGATGCAAAAGGAGAAGGATGAAAAGGAATTTCAAATTAAAATGAAAGAATTTGAGCTGACAAGTGAAAGGCACGATTCCACTTCACATACAAATTCAAGTTTTGACATTACAAAAAATATTAGATTAGTTCCCCCTTTTAGTGAAAAGGAAGTAGACAAATATTTTATTTATTTTGAAAAAGTTGCCGAAAATTTGAAATGGCCAAGGGAGCATTGGACTCAATTATTGCAATGTGTACTTTTTGGCAAAGCCCGAAATATCTATGCATCCCTGTCAGTACAACAGAGTTCTGACTATGATTTGGTTAAGGAGTGCATATTAAGGGGTTATGCGTTAGTCCCTGAGGATTATCGGCAAAAGTTCAGAAACTATAAAAAAGAAGCTGGACAAACTTATGTTGAATTTTCCAGAGAAAAAGAGCAGTTATTTAACAGATGGTGCTTAGCCAAGAAAGTTGAAGATGACTATGAAAGTCTTGAACAACTTGTGTTACTTGAAGAGTTCAAAAACTGTGTTCCTAATGAGATTAAGATTCATCTTGAAGAGCACAAGATTGAAACCTTGGAAAATGCTGCTCTTGCTGCCGATGAGTATTCCTTAACTCATAAAGTTCCTGTTGTAGACAAATCATTCACTCAGCAGTCTACTGGTAGAAAGGTGTTTCAGCCTAATACGACTCCTCCTAAAACTCAATCTGGCACAACGTCTAAAGATCAAGCTTCTGATAAACTTGATTCAAAATCCTTGTCTATTCCTACGTGTAATTATTGCAAGAAAAAAGGGCACTTCATTTCTGATTGCTTCAAATTGAAATATAGGCATCAGAATCAAGATAGACCTATCCCAAATGCTCTTATTTCTAAGAGGTCAAGGTCACGGTCATGTATTGAAAGCAATACATTTGTTGGGTCTCATAAACCCCAGTCTGATTTTATTAAGGAGAATTATGAACCATTCATGTCAAGGGTTCTATATCACTCTTGGGTGATTTGGCCAATTCTATCCCTGTTAAAAATGTAAGGGATACAGGAGCTTCTCAGAGTCTTTTATTGTCAGGTACTTTGCCTTTTTTCGGAGAAGTCCTGTTCTAATGAGAGTGTTCTCATTGAGGGAGTAGAACGTGGAACTCTTGACATTCGTATAAAGACTTCACCTGACGTCATCAAGATTCGAACCTGGATTGAGTTAAAACTATTTAGTGATAGGACTTATTTTTTCAGTACTAGGATAAATGATTGGATTGTCTTCACAAACTGTAAGTCCTATTTTCTATTTTCACCTTTTCACCGTGTTTTCTAGGGAAATAAATTATTTTTTTTAAAACTTACAAAGCTTGTTGGTTTCGCTCTTTTCTTTTGTTACATTTAAACGAGCCTATACGTAACATGTCAAAATATGTAATAAATCATAATAACGGCAGCAACTGTAGCAACAACATTAATAAGTCTCATACACTCGCCCTAACTGCTAAGTTAAGACGATAGCTGTTTTCTTCATACCAGTGTATATTAATTCAACAGTTTGGAATTAACTACCAACAGCATTAATGAAATGCACAATCGCCAGCAGCACAAGTGGATGTGTATAACCAAGCAGGAAGCAAGAAACTAATTAGGTAAATTTCGTGTAAATTTAAATTATACATTACATAGCTGTTATAAACAGAAACGTTTATACTAGGTTTCCTTCTTGAATAGTTACTTATTAGTATGTTCCATGTTCGGACTATTAACTGGATATTGTTGCAAAATATACAGCGGAATCCACACACGAAACATGCGATGACAGTCGTGAGTAAAAGAAGAGAACGGTCATATACTCAAAATTTAGACTTCAAAGGTCAGCAAAGTTTGGCGATGTGTTCAGCACCAGACCACCAATAGCTTCATTGCCTTTGGCCAACGTGTCGAAATTGTGTAACACTTTTGATGCAGATCATGAAAACTGTTCTTTCTTTTTGAAAGTTTCGCGTGTACTTTGGGCTGTGTGATTTTTTTCAGACATTTTAAGCAAAAGTTGCCAAAGGTGAAAAAAGCCTGAAATTAGGCAAGATTTGGACATCCAGATTCCCAGGCACTGCATCCTTTCTTTATATAGCGTCGAAATCGCCGTGTGTCTTTCAGTGCAATCGCAAAATTATGGTTGGGAAACGTTTAGTTTATTGTGCTATGCGTTGTTATGGAACTGTTAACAATGCGACTTTCTTCATGCTTCTCTATCTGTATTTATTTATTTTATTTCTCACTTAGGGTCCTTTAACACGAGCCACAACTTAAATGAAATTTGAACTTTTCTCTAATAACATGGACATACCCCCCCCCCGCCTCCTTTTATGCAAAAAATAGGTGTCAGAAAATGGTTTATTAATCTTCCGTTAGGTATGTTTCTTTAGGAATACCTTTATTCCTTTACATACATATTTAATTATATTTTCTTCGCTCTTGAGTCTTATTTAAAAGGCTGCTGTAACTGAGAATGTCGCAGTTATAAAAATAAGTGCTTTTTAACTAGTTACAAATACAAGTGCTTGATAACTAGTTATTAAAATAAGTGCAAAATAAGTGCTTGATAACTAGTTACCAAAATAAGTGCAAAATAAGTGCTTGATAACTAGTTACCAAAATAAGTGCAAAATAAGTGCTTGATAACTAGTTATCAAAATCAGTGCTTGATTACCATTTTCCCTGTACATGTAATCATCATGTGAGGAAGACAAGGCATATAATACAAAGTTTGGTATATTTATGTATTTTCTGCATCATGTGCTCTTGGCAAAATGAAGATACGAGGACCGAAAATAAAAATGCAAAACAACATCTAAATAAAATATTACATTAACTGATGCAATACCAACTAATAAACTCATTTTATATTAGGGTAAACTTGTTTCACGGTTTGTGTCCTGTGCATATATGTGGCATTCACCATATTACCCATATCTTCTGATCGAGTCTTTACCCCACATGTGACTGGTTGTTTAATAGATGGATTTACTTTGTGGATGTTGTAACTATCTAATAATTAGCTGATGCTCTCTCTTTCTCTCTTTTCAGAGTTCTCGAGTTTAGGATGCGGTGCCAACGAAGGCAGTCTGAAGTTTAGTCGAGGAAGTTTATGGAGATCACTTGCAAGTATTAAGGCAACATTTGGCCAGT
This sequence comes from Megalonaias nervosa, assembly GCA_016617855.1. Lineage (NCBI taxonomy): Eukaryota > Metazoa > Mollusca > Bivalvia > Unionida > Unionidae > Megalonaias > Megalonaias nervosa. Next base: position 4,722 of record JAECUM010006993.1, read on the forward strand.
GAAAAAAAAAATCATAGTATCTGAAGCAGACGACAATCGTTAAGAGAAACAGTTCTGGGACATGACGAAAGAAGGTTTTGATGATTTTAGTCTGCTAACATCTAATTCATGTTCTCAACAGATTTGAATAGAAATTCAGTCCGAAGAAATTTCTCGTTAATAAAATCATCGACAGTTCTGATAAACATGATGTCCAATTTGACGATGAATATCGCTTGCAACGGCAAATATGCCATCATCATTTTACTATCTATTCTTCTTTCATTCTTTGTTGTTATGGATATTCATTTATATTTTTCTCTACAATCGACAACTTTGGTGGGACAGAAAAAGATTAGTAGCCAATACTTTTCTCCATTTGAACCACTCAGCATGAAGCTTTTGATGACCGATCCAGTAAACCATTATATTTTCACACCATTGGCTGAATACTTTGATGACGTAACGCAGTTCAGCAAAGTTTTCTATTTCATTACACCAAATATGATAAGCTTCACCCATTTGGTTCTGGCCTTTGTTGCTGGCAAATTTGTGTCTTCGGAAAGTCTAGGCCACAGAAGACTTGGCGTGGTGATATATCATTTCAGAAACTGGCTTGACGATCTAGATGGAGTTGTTTACAGGAGTCATTCCCAAACGAAAGGAAATTACAGATCCAACAAAAGTAATCTAGGATATTATATAGACATATACAGTGATATAATCGGTGGATTTGCCCTAAGTTTTGGTATACTGTTCTATTTATGGAAGTGTCCACCTAGTCGATTTAATCACAGTGTTCTTCCAGTGAAGTCACCGGACGCAACTCCTCAAAGTCCGGAAAGACAAAATGGCTCTCCAGTTAGGAAATCCTTTCCACTGAACTTTCTTACAGGAACGGAAAGACCTTCGGGAGGTCTTACTCGGAAATACATCTTCTGGAAAGTATTCTGTTTTGGATTTACTTTGATTATTGCAGCAGGCACTTGGGACAAGGTGGTGGAGAGATATACATACGTTTTCCAGAATGAGTTTACTGATCCAAAAATAACGGTAAGCAGTTGCATAGACCGATGGCTAAAAAGGGGCTGTGGTACTTTTTTGTGTGAAGATGGTGGTGCTTGTGTTTTTGGACGTGGTTTGGTTGGTTGCAATTTCGTCAATAAAGAGCGAAAAAAATTATAGAGTGCAAGCCAGTCAAATGTTTTTCCAGGAAAATGTAAGATTGGCGTGCATTTACGTCCAAATTATGAATTGAAAATTATATACTCTTTATCCAAAACCTAAATTTGCAAAGCCAAGAAGAAAAAAGAAAAGAAGATGAAAATCTGATGAGAAATGCGTAGCAAAAAGGCTCCAATAATCAACCAATGAACTATTTTTTTTTTTTTTTTTTTTTTTTTTTTTTTTGCAGTTGAAATCTTTGCGTGCTTTTTATAGTTCGAAAATTGTCAGAGAGGATGGGTAAAAGTTACATCTGAGGTATACATGAACTGAGTAGTTGAAGAATGGATTTTAAAAATTGTTTAAAGAATTTTTTTAAAAAAATTATTTTGTTAAAGAAGGAATACGAATGGTTTCTTTGTGAGTTTTGGGGATTAAGGAAAGGTGGCTTGCGTTTCTTCTACATTGTAATTTTTTCATGTTGGCAATTTCCCATTTCTACCTTTAAGACCAAAAGCATTAAGCGAAAGCAAAATATCTATGATCAATGACTCTTCACAAACTGTCAGATGACCAACGTACATAAATATCTCGTAAATTATTTAATTGTTGATATGAATAATGAGCGAGTTTCAGACTTCCATGGAGATTTGCACTGTCAGCTCCGATGAGTCAAAGTTATTACCGGACTTCCTGAACGGAAAGTCGGACATTTTAATTTGCATACATGGGACATTGATCTGGGACCAATGAATGTAATGTCGGATGGAACATAAATGTTGCATAACTCTACCCAGAGTCTCCTCACTATATGTTCTGAGTACACATTAGTGCTAAAGTGAGATATATAAGTCAATTTTGCAATGATAGCGGCAGCAAGGGCGTTAAAAGTTTTGTCACTTGTTTGTGATTAAGGTTTTTCATTGGAACACTGGCTCAACATGTACACGATGTCCTTCTGCAATACGTGTATATCAAAATACACGTATGTCTTTATATGATGTATTAAATTATTTACATTATTAGTTCCGTCAAAATAAAAACAAAAATATGTAAGGTTCGCACATTATGAACTCAGAATATAGTTCTAACGTAGGATCTATCCATCTACGTACGTATCATATAAATTTGAAATGTTATACGTTTGTGACACGCAGACTGCTGTCATATTAATGCAGTAACCTTCTAAAAACATTTCTTTACTTGACACAGTTATTGCTTTTTTTGTTATTATTACAGCACGTTTATAACCCCCATCCAAATGCAACCACACACACACACACACACACACACAAACACACACACACACACACTTCTTGCTTTTAGACAGTGTCTCCTTGGTTACAGCGTGCTGGACTTGCGATCAGAGGGGTGTTGATTAGAATCCTGCTAACACTAAGAGGAGTCAGCTGTCGTGGTGTGTCCTTGGCAAGACATTTTACTCCAAATACCTCGGCAGGACAAATCGTTTTATGTGTGGACGTGCCGCTTAAACGCCATGCACTTACTCTTCCTATTGTTTGAAGCGAGCATAGTACACCGATGTCTGAAGGCAGATTCCACGGTTGGGTCACGTTCTATGCTGTTAGAGGTTTCTGCTTTTTTCGAAAGATTAAGTCACAGCCACAACGATTTGGTATAATGCCAACTCTGGAAAACGTATTCTTTGATGACTGCATCGCGTTCAATTCATGCTGCATTTTCTGCAATCGTTTTTGCTACAATTGTTTTAGTGCAGTGCAGAATGTTAAGATTCTCCCCCAAAGTGTAGGAGGAAAAAAGGAACGAACTCTTTACTTGCAGTGATGTTAACAAAAAAGCTGATGTTATTACTAGGCAGCTCGCGGCAAACGTCACAAAATACAGATAACGTAATAATGAAAAACCTTTGAATCTCCAAATACAGCCTGGTTATTTTTGTTTGGATTTCAATAAATGATATTATATGCAAGGTGGGATCCAGTCTTCATGCTCGTTTATTAATGCGCAAAATCGATGTGCTAAGTTTCAGATGATCCTAGGTTTAAAACAGCCTTCTGACAGCGATATGACCTGTGAAGAGCGAGAGATACATCAGATATAGGAATTTACGAAATTTTTCATCTTCACTAACCAAGGTTCCGAATTCTTGACTCTACCTACACCTTGGCAGATCGAGCAGATATTTTAGTTCTTTGTCCTAGCGATATCTATTGGATTTCATGAGTTGCCTCCCTTAGTATGTAATGCAAACTGACCAATAGCGTGTAACAGTGCTGCATTGTATATAGACCAAAAATGGTGGAGACAATTGACTTCAAAAGGATACTTTGTAAGTTTAACATCGAAAGTATGACTAAGTACCAGAGAGAAGCCATTACATGTGTATTGGAGTGAAAGGTGTTTGTATTAACACGGACCGGCAGTGGAAAATTGCTTATTTATGAGTCCGTTCCAGTTATGTGCTTCCCTTGTCCTGATCATGTATGAACAGTGTTCAAATTTGAACAACTTAGTTTTGATTGGATGCAGTAGCTTGCCGCCGCATTCGATGAAATTCACAGATCCGAAGCTGAGTAATATCTGCTCGATCCGCCAAGGTGTAGATAGGGTTAACTTATCGGAACCTTGTCTAGCTAATATGGAAATCTCCATGCATTTCAGTCCGCCAGATAAAAAAAAGAAAGTAACTGCTCAATACTCATTGAGGAATGTCACAGTTCAAAGGAAACTCGATCTCAAGTTGTAAGTTCTAGGAAATTAAAAAAAAAATTTCCTTCAAATTTTTTAAAAACAGTTTTTGTTTGGCATATGCAAATGATTGAATACATGTGTAAAATATAAATACTGATTCATTACCTGACTAATGTCGCATACAGCAAAAGGAAAAGAATAAAACTGTATGATCAAGGAAGGAAAATGTAAAAAATAAGGTACAAAATTTGGATGATTTTTGTTTCTGTACGTGTTTATTTGTTTGCTATTTTCCAGATTCATTGGCATATACGTTTTAAACTTCACGGTGTATGTGTATATATATATATATATATATATATATATATATATATATATATATATATATATATATATATATATATATATATATATAAGTATTCTGACAGTTACTTTTGATAAATTACTACTACTACTACTACGAGCTCATTTTGTGTTAGTTAGGTAACACATATTTTCCAAAATACATCAGCACTCGCAATGGCTATTCATTGCAATTTTATACGTGCAGCTAGATATTTGCTTTTGCATCCATCATTTCCTACAGTATCAATTGGCCGCTTGACAGAATTGCACCTAAACGGAAACAGTTGTGATGAAATGACACGTGACGTACAAGTATTTAGAAACATCTCGTAATTAGTACAAAACCATATGCACCAAGCCTGTCGGTTGATCTCTAACTTATCCTACAATGTAAGTAATCGACCCTGATATTTATATTTTTGGGGTTGCTGTCTTGCTGCGTTTATAACGGCGTTGTGTAGCGTGTTGCCCGATCGAATGACAGGGGAACGAGAGACCAACTTTTTAGGAATACCTCACATACTTGGCAGACCACATCGATGCTTTTCTACAAATTGAAGTCATATTGCTTTAGTCGGACATTATTTAGTCTGATGTCCTTTTTTCTATTAAACTGAAAATCTGACAGAACCAAGTGGACGTGGTTTTCAAGTTCCTTTGACCTACATTTCAGCTGGCTGGAATGCGATGGAAGCCGTGAATGCCGAAATCAAAGAATGATAAGTTTCTTGAAAGAAACAAAGCTATAAACACTTTCATCAATATTAGTATATTTTTATTCATTTCGTTAAAGAAACCTACTTCAACTTAATCCGATTTAGGAATTCCCGGCTTTCATCGCATTCTAGACGTTATTTAGACAGTAACACAGCGACCCAAAATCATAAATATTAGGGTCGATATCTTAATTGTACGACTAGGTTTACCACCAGTACCATCCGGGGACGCTGGTGGCTGAGTGGTCTAAGGAGCTCGCCTTTACAGATCTCCAACATGTTTCCTCAACTTGCATGGGTTCGAGCCTCGACTCAGCTATCATGCATATGTGAGAAAGCTTGTCAATAGCTTTCCATGGGTCGGTGGTTCTTCCGGTGACCTCTTCAGGGACGGATAGGGGTGGGTTTCCAGTGTCCAGACCCCGGTTGGAAAAACAAATGTACACACACATACGTACAGTCACGTGAAATTTGACTCTCGTTTTATTCTCGCGCACGTTTATTGCGTATCATGCACACTTTGAGTAAATGGAGACACAAACTTTTGGCTTGGTGCCATTTAGAGGAAAGTCAGTGCCCTTTTGAAATTTTTGAACTCCTCCCCCAACACTTTACCTGATCCGGCCTGCTCCTCCACCAGATATACTGGCCACCATGTATAGCCCTATCATGAGCTGAAAAATAGCGTTAAACCCGCACACAACAAAAGGTCAATCCTGGTACAGACGGTAACCAAAATTACGATTAGTCTTTGCACTTATACTCCATGTGGATACACATTTATCAGTAGAGATGTGCGGTATTACCTGTATACCGGTTTACCGCGGTATTTCTTTCTGGTGGTACGTACCACGGCACTTTTTCATTGTACCGTTACGTCGGTAGTTTTCGTCAGTAAGGAATGTATGGAAATTCCCGAGGTGTCTTGTTACGACATTAATGATATTAACAGCGTGTTTTCATTACTCATGACAAAATAGTACAAAATCTTATCCTTTTTTAAAACAAAACAGTCGTATATGTTGTATCTGTCGCAAACTAATGGTGAATATATTACAAATATAATTATATTTATGATCCTTTATACATATGTTTGACATGTGTCACGTATGCCAAAGCGCTGTCCCAATGGACAGTTTGAAACAAAGGTCTGTTAGGGCCGAATCCAACTTTCCGAAAAGTTGGGATTAAACAAAACAAAACACAAAAGTACATGTCATGTTTTAGTTAATTACTAGCGTATGTGAATGTGCTAAGAATATGTATTCCTTTGTAAGACAGCAAATCGTCCTTCGATTTTCAAAAGTGCACTTATTTCCTGTCTGCACTTTACGTAATTTTTAAAGTCCAAAATATTTTCTCGTTTGTTGAATAAGAATGCTTTCTGTTTACTGGCCCTCTCTGATAAATATCTTGCCTGGGTGTTGGCATCCCACTCAAAGCTTCCCTGCCTATTATATTAATAGTGCAGTTAGAAAATTGTAGGATTCATTATAGGGATTTTCTATTGTCATCAATAATCTCTCTAATGTCTTTCACAGTATCAGCTATGGTATAAGTTTAGTCATCCAACTTTTGTTACAAGTTTTAGATTACAGCTTATACAACACTTCAGATGCACATAGCAAATTCATCTACTGTAAGGTACTGGCCATTTCATTTTCAGGGCGGGGTTGTTCATTTCTTTTGAGCTAAACTATTTTCTTTTTCATCTCAAGACAATTAATTTTTTTTTTTTTTTTTGTTGAAATAACATCGTTGATATAATATTGTAATAATTTGCTTTTAAATCGGAGCAAGATATTTTCCAGCTATTGACAGACGGAAATTAAACAAAAAAGTTTTATGCCCCTGCCAAAGAACGTTCAATTATTGGTCTTTGATATATTTGCGGTATACCGTGGCAGGTATCGCGGTACGTTCAGGAGTGCACTGGTGTACCGTGGTACAAAATTTTTCGTAATTTATAAGTAATTTTTGTGTCCTAAAGCAGTTCATAAGCATATATAACTAAGCAGATGTCCGAATACAGTTGATAAAAACAACAGAGTATGGCTGAGGACGTTATCTGTATAAACATTAAAAATCAAACAAATTATTAAACACTTTTGAATGAGTGCAAATAAACTACTGTTAAAATGTTTTCCCCCTCCAGCTTTAGTGTTTTTGGAGACGGCTGTATATTGCTTTAGTGTTTTTGGAGACGGCTGTATATTGTCATGGCATGTTGTACAGATGAAGGACACACACACACACACACACACACACACACACACACATATATATATATATATATATATATATATATATATATATATATATATATATATATATATATATATATATTACACAATGCCATTCTTATGTGCAGGGGCCCCTAGTGGCCGGGTGGTCTAAAGCGCTCACCGTTACGGATCACTGCCATTTCACCTCTGCGTGGGTTCGAGTCTAGGGCTCGGCCAATGTCGGTATGTGAGAAAGCTTGCCAGTAGCTTCTCGTGGGTCGGTGGTTCTTTCTGGGGTTTTCCCGGGTTCTTCCTCCACCATTTATACTGGCCACCATGTATAGCCTATCTTGTGCTGAAAAATGGCGTTAAACCCTATTACAACAACAACAATTCTTATGTGCATAGTCTATACATGTCAATATTCTTTTTTATTGTTAATATCACAATAATACGTGTGTCTCATACAAGTACAGTCTCAAATTTAAGATGGTTTATATCTCAGTTTGGCACCATGGCAAGGGTGTATCAATCAAAGAACGTGTTCATTATTTATATCTTGCTAGAGGATTTCCTGCACACACTGTACATCATCTAATTATCCTCAACCAGTAGTTTCATCTTAGTGACAAAACCTCTAAAAATTTTAAAATGAAAATGGATATAATTTTGAAGTTTAGTATACATGTCAACAGAGGAGAAATGGTAGCTCAGTCGGTAGAGTGTCGGATTCGTAATCCACGGATCATAGGCTCGATGCTTGCCTAACTCGGTCAGTGGTTGGTTGCATTTGAGTCCATGGGAAAGGCATTTACCTCCCATTTCCTCGACATGGAATTGTCAACAATGTGTAATAGTGCCATTACCCCCCCCCCCCATAATATCAAAGATTGTATGTAGAAGTAACTGATTAATTTGTATTTTTTTCCAAAGAAAGAAACCTCTCAGTATTCTTTATTTTGGGACTTTTTGTTTGAAGGCTTTACAGACGGTAGCTTTACATTCATCCTGGACGTGGATCATCATCTTGATGTGGCGAGTGATTGAAGGCCAGGCCTTACTTCAAATGGTGCTTTTATCCGTCTTTATAGACAGAGTTTGGGTATGTACTATCATTTAAAATGTAACCTTCACTATGTATGTATGTATGTATGTATGTATGTATGTATGTATGTATGTATGTCCGCGTGTGTATCTATATATGCATATATGTTTGTACTGTATGTATGTATATGTTAGGGTTTACCGGCACGTCAGCGTAATACTGTCTATGTGATGCTGATTAAATTTAAATTATACAAATGTAAATATTTTTAAAAATGCAATAAAAGGAACATAACCCCTTAAAAATAAACATACTGCATTGCATATTGAACTTTTGTTATATAAAACTCTTTACCGCAAAAAGTCAAGATGAAGTTTCTTAAATGAAGTCACACACACACACACACACACACACACACACACACACACATAAAATATGCCTCAGAAGGTTGTTATCGATATATTCGAATAAGTATCTTCCACTGTCAATGGACACTGGAATTGCATGCACTCTGGTCTAAGTTCGCCCATCAGGAAGTACGCATGAGTGAGGTATGTGCCCTGTTGGCATAATACCCATCAGGAAGTACGCATGAGTGAGGTATGTGCCCTATAGGCATAATACCCATCAGGAGGTACGCTTTAGTGATGTATGTGTCCTGTTGGCATAATACCCATCAGGAAGTACGCATGAGTGAGGTATGTGCCCTGTTGGCATAATACCCATCAGGAAGTACGCATGAGTGAGGTATGTGCCCTATAGGCATAAACCCATCGGGAGTTACGTATAAGTGAGGTATGTGTCCTACAGACTTAACACCAATTAGGAGGTACGCTTTAGTGATGTATGTGTCCTGTTGGCATAATACGCATGAGTGAGGTACGCATGAGTGAGGTACATGTCCTACAGGCATAATACCTATCAGGAGGTACGTATGAGCGTTGCATGTGTCCTATAGGCATAATACACATCGTGAGGTACACATGAGTGAGGCATGTGTCCTGTTAACATAACACCCATTAGGAGTTTCGCATGAATGGGTTATTTGTCCTACAGATATAATACCCATCAGGAGGTTCACATGAGTGAGGTATGCATATTATTGGCATAATACCCATCAGGATTTATGCATGAGTGAGATATGCATCCATATGGCATAATACCCATCAGGAGGTACGCATTAATGAGGTATGCGTCTTTTTGGCATAATGCCACCTCATGTCTGCGGTTTGTTCTACATGAGGGATGCCACTCTGCAAAGATGGGTTTGATGTTGCTAATAATTTTTGAAGCTGTGTTTTAACTATATTTTTATTCTACATTTTTTGCGAAGCACATACAACTTCCCAACCTTCTGTCATTATCAAGCTGTATAAATTAGGTCAAAATTAGGGTAAATCCACACAAATTAGAGCATGTGCACGTTGTTAGGTCGACGATTTACGTTGTGATAAGACTGGTAACCAAGTTGCCTTTCAGTTAAATACTATCGAAGGATAATGATTTTATACTGGATCATTTAATTTGATTTCATCTTGTAAAAATGTCATTCTTATTGATTTTTAGATCGTGTGCCAAGTTTTGATGGATATTTACTACAGTGTATTCCCAAAATATCAGTAAATTTGAAACTTTTCTGAAGTGCATTCCCAAGTGTATTGTAAACATTTAAGTATTATATAATTTTCTTCATTGCAGGAGTTTTTCAACTTTATGCAGTATCTGGGAATAGGTCTCGTCATCATACTCAACATCGTTAGTGACATTCATATCAGACAGGTTTGTGTTCTCCTTCTGAGTTTTGCTTTGTTATGTTAGGTACGGCAAAACAATTCGATATCTTAAACTTTTTTTAAAAAAAAAAACACAACAAACTACTGATGTCCTGAACTAACGAAATAAAAGCTGGAAAAAGAAACTTGCAAATCTGCCACTATCCATATACTTACTTTCATTTAACTATATCGATAAATGCAAAAACCAGGTTCAGGGTAAAACTCTCGGACTCTTGGCGGTATCCATTTTGTAGTGGTGGGATGGAGGGGCTGGAATTTTATTTGAGAACTTACCTGCTCCCCATTTGCGGAGAAAAAGGTCTTTGTTATCTGTCCATATGATTTTTAATTTAGTAAAATAACAAGAATGTATATATTTTATAAAGAACAACAAATATATTACGGTTCAAAGGAAACCCCAAAACACATCCCATCTTTCCTCCCACCCACCCCACCCCCATTTTTTAATCCAAAAAAGTCACTGCCATATTTAAACCCCATCATGCACAAATTAACATTCACGATCATAACTGGTACGCATCAGGACTTGATTAAAAAATTCTTTGATGTGCTGCCAGATCTCCGTAACATAAATGAATATAGTGAAGCTATTTTATCACAAATCGTTCCCTAATTCTGAACTGAGGTCTACTCTTCACTTTGTGCTCGTTATTTTTAAGATCAAATATATCCTTTGTAAAGCTGTAGTCATGAGGAAAACACGGGGCCTAATGGTTTTACATGTACAGAATAATATTAGACATGCCAAACCTACACACTAATCCATGTGTAAGGCGTATTATCCATGTATAAAGTACACTATCCATGTGCAAGGTACAATATCCACGTTTAAGGTATAGTATCAGTGTGTTAGGTACAGTATCCATTTTAAGGTACAGGATCTATTCTAGGATATGCGATGGCAAGTTTCACGCTTATTTCAAAAACATTGTGTAAAAATATCAGACAAATGCATCGTCTTGGCAAGTTCTTCCTGCATTGCTTTGTTACATCTACCCTTTATTAATCAACCACCTCTGGGGTTTTTTTCGAATGCAGACGACTGCCTCATTTTTCAGTTGTGAAAGAGACGCTGACCCAACTGCAAACATCACTGACCTGTATCAGCCATCATATAAAGAACTGTGAATATGACCCATTATTTTAAGCAAAGAGCAAGTAGACCCTGGTCTGCGAGTTTAATACAGAGATTTGAAACCCTTCTGATGAGAAATAGGAATATTAGCCTTAAAAATCTCAGTACTTAAATGTTTTATCCAGCAATTTATTTTAAGCATTAAATCTTACGGATCTAAAGTGAATTTTGGTTGATACGTATTTCCTACGGTCATCTACATGGTATTCTATCTATTGATATGTACTTCCTACGGTCATCCGCATGGTATTCTATCTATTGATACGTACTTTTGCGTCATCTGCACGGCATTCTATCTATTGATAAACGCTTCTATGATCATCTGCACGGCATTCTATTGATTGATACATGCTTCCTACGGTCATCTGCATGGTATTCTATATATTGATACGTGCTTCCTACTGTCATCTGCATGGTATTCTATCTATAATGCTGATTCCTTGAACATTCCATTTAGAAGATCAGTACCACGTTTCTCATCGCCTGCATTTGGTTGAAGTTCTTAAACATTCTCAGGTGAATCATGGCGCTAAACTGACACGTGTTCTGACTGGTCAATATTCAGTCGATTTTGTGAAACAAGCACTTACGTACGCTTTCACAAAATATTTACTATCGGTCATCATAAGTGTTTTTGTAATCTCGACACATGGAGATCTAGTTGTGGTTCGCCAATAGAAAATCATATCTGTCGTGCAAAATAAATGAGACAGAAATGATCGTAATGACATAATGTGAGGTTAAATATAGCAATGATTGTGTATAAAATCCGAATGATCGTCGTCCCTATATAATTGTCCTGGTAGATCAGGGTCGTTGATGCTTCTTACACATTGATAAATATAGTAAATATCGTAATACTGGATGCACACTCATCATGAAGCTCTCATGTGGAATCGTTCAAAGGCTAGTGTGGTTTAAGTTAAATCGCCTTATACATAGATGGGCCATAATACTGGATAGGAGAATCATAAATGACTATCGTGTAATAAGAAATATTGCGTTATACTGAGATATTCCATAATACTATATAGTACAGTGCTCACTCACTATAAAGGTGTTCTGGGTAATGGTTAATGATTTCTGTGTAATAAGCGATGTCACATTATCCGGAGGTAGGTTAAGTATTACAACTACATTCATCATCCAAATGTAGTCCACGACCATACTCGTGCTGTATGAGGAACAGCTCTGTGCTGAGGCGATATGCAGTGATTCTGGAACCACTGTAGTTGGGAAAATTGATGTAAGAAAACCTTGTTCCTTTTGTTACATAAATCCACCAAGTTTAAATTTTGGATTATTATTAAATGTACTGTTAAATATGTCTTATAAGCAGCAAATGATAAAAACGGCAAAACTGCAAAATTTGAATTTCAATTTTAAATTAAAACAGGTGGTTGCTTCATAAAGTTGACCATTAACGAAAGTCTGACTTATGTTCTAAACTTGATTTCATTCTCTGCAATAGTAATGACATTAGTAGTAGTAGCAGTAGTAGTAGAGCAGTATTAGTAATTTCAGACAGAAAACTCTGTCTCCCTCTCTGCCTATCTGTTTGTGATCAACATTTTATCGAATCATTGATCTGTACTTTTTAATTTCTGTGGTCCCATTTTATAAGACCACCCCTTTTGTACTGACAAGCAGGCCTTATAAATGGGTTATCTTCCTTGTTGGGAACAGAATAATAAAATAAACAATGGTAATGTTGGACATTGTTGCCTCTGCTCGTGAGTGGCTTTTGGTTAGGTGTTTGCCTCACGAACGGCTTTTGGTGAGGTGTATGCCTCATGAGTGACTTTTGGTGATGTGTGTGCCTCAGGAGAGAGACAACTCGACCAGACAGAAGAAATATGATCTGATATATCTCCCAAACCTGCTTTTCAAGTTCATTCTGACACACCCATAAGGCAAATGACGAGTTCATTCTGACATGATACACTTAGAACCATAAGGTAAATGACGATTTTTTTCTTGAACATTATCCAATCTGTACACAAAAGGACAAATGTAAACTGACATGTTTTTTTGTTTTTTTTTTCCTGAAGCAGATAACCAGTATGCTTGTGTTTCTTAAGTTAATCAAGTTATAAAACGGTCTTGGGAGTTGCATGGACTCAACTACATTTCCAAAGTATTTTACTATTGTATGCTTTCCATCAAAAGGCCAGTATTAAAAAACAGTACTCTCTTTGAAAATGCTTAAGAGTGTAGAGTCTCCCGTAATCTATAAAACATGGAAAACACATTTTCTATGTTGAATAACCCTGAAGCAGCACTTGGAATTCATGGTTTGTAGTTTTGGCGTGTTAGTATTAATAGAGCAAATTAATGATTGGTTCGTAGTTTGGCATGTCAGTATTAATACAGAAAATTAGTGATTGGGTGGTAATTTGGCCATCTTCGCTAGCCAGGGTTCTGATGTGTTAACCCTATTTACATCTTGGCGGATTGAGCAGATATTTTAGTGCTTTAGCTTAGCGACATGTATTGGATTTCATGAGTGGCCTCCCTTAGTATGTAATACCAACTAACCAATAGCGTATATTAGCGGTGCATTGTATATCGTCCGAAAATGGTGGAGGCAATTGACTTCAAAAGGACACTTTGTAAGTTTAACATCAAAAGTATGATTACGTACCAGAGAGAAGCCATTTTACTGCTGTATTTGAGTGAAAGGTGTTTGTACAAACACGGACCGGCAGTGGAGAATTGCTTACTTATGAGTCCATTCAAGTTATGTGTTTCCTTGTCTCAACCATATAGGAACAGTGTTCAAATTTTAACAACTTAGTTTTGATCAGATGTGGTGGCTTGGCGCCGCATCCAGTGAAATTCACAGACCCGAAACACATAAATATCTGCTGCATCTGCCAAGGTGTAGATAGAGCTCAATCTGATTAAAATCAGATCTACACTGTTATGTATGAAGATCTGACAGCGACAGTTTAGTGGTGGTGTTCTGGTAAGGTATGTTATTACCATAATCGCTAATTTTATCAACCAGTTAGATGATGTCTTATTTCTTCGCGTTTGGAGACTTAGCAGTGTGGATGAAGAGCATGAATGTGTACCGAACGATTTGATTTACTTTGAGGTTTTTGAAAGCTGCATTTCTATTGGCTAATTCAAAAGTCACCAAAACATGACGCATAAGCCGTCGTTGTCAGGTCTTCACGTAGGACAGCGGAGATCTGATTTTAATCTGATTGGATAGGGCTAACATATCGGAACCATGGCTAGCGAAGATGTAATTTGGCATGTCAGTATTAATACAGCAAATTAATGAATGGGTCGTAGTTTGGCATGTCAGCATTAATACAGCAAATGAATGATTGGGTCATAGTTTGGCATGTCAGTATTAATACAGCAAATGAATGATTGGGTCGTAGTTTGGCATGTCAGTATTAATACAGCAAATTAATGACTGGGTCGTAGTTTGGCATGTCAGTATTACTACAGCCAATGAATGATTGGGTTGTTGTTTGGCATGTCAGTATTAATACAGTGCCGGATTACCAAATAGGCAGAGTAGGCACCAGCCTAGGGGCCCCGCGACAACGGATCAATAATATTGAATTGATTTGATCTTGACGTATTAGGAGGTAATTTGCGAGGGGGGCCCCGAGATATCAACTGCCTAGGGACCTCCACGGGGTTTAATCCGGCACTGTATCAACACAGCAAATTAATGATTGGGTCGTAGTTTGGCATGTCAGTATTAATACTGATATTATACATCATTTCAGTCCGATTAAAAATAAACACTCTTTCCATAACAATCACCTTAAGAATTTAAGGACAGGCTTTTGAATGTCTATCACTTCAGTAAGAAAATGTAAGAATATCTGGGAGAAAAAGCCATATTAAGGTGGGACTTGAACCCAGTACTCTTTCAGCCCGAAGACTGGCATGCTTACAACTGAGACACCATAGCTACTTGCGTCAACTAAACATAAAGTAAACAATGCATTATAACAAACTCAGTTTTAAGCACCTATGTTTCCTTGATTACATAAATATTATTGCCGATAGGTAAAAGTATTTTATCAACTGTCACTATAACAAATGATCTACATTTTGCTTTTAACTTATTCTTCATAATTTTTTTTTTACCAAGACATGCACATTACACTTTTTAAATAAACACGTTAAATATGTGGTTGTAAAGCTGAGATTACTCAGCCGTAACATCAGTGGTCATAATGGTCTGAACACTCAGCCGTAATATCAGTGGTCATAATGGTCTGAGCAGCACATTCTATTCCAGTGTTTAAATATGACAGACTTTATTAGGTACACACATACAAACAGCTTAAATCAGCATAATTATCAGAAAATGAGAATACAAATCATATACTGTACATGTATATAGTATATATACTATACCTGTACACAGGGCCGTCAGAAGTTTGCGCTGGACGAAACAGCATTCCGAATGAGCGTCACCTTATGCCGTCCCCCCCCCCGAAAATACCATCGCAAAGTCCATGTAAATGCCTCCCACCCTCCACCCCACCCCCGATTTGGCGCACAGGGCGGTCGCCCAGATCGCCCTCAACTTATGACGGCCCTGCACATACACGCCTACATTGCAGTCTTCAAATTGATTTAAATGCATTTTCTTCAAGCTGTCAAACATAAATGCACAAATAATTATTAAAACAGTAAATTTCGTACATTTCTTGATTTTTGCTCTTCTACCCAATTCCCCTTTGGATGTGTGCTGTTTATCCTGGTATTACTGGTTATAACTGGGAAAATTAAATTTAATTAATGTCATTGATAACTTAACACTGTTGGCATTGAAGTGTGCAATTGTTGTCAATGTTGGCATTGCAGTGTGCAATTGCTTTTTCTTTAATGAAACCCACGAATCATTCTTTAGTCAATAATTATAATGCTTGGAAGAGATAAAAAATCGCGTGACTCGAGAGAATTTTTAATTTATTGGCCAACAGCCAAGCTAAAATCATGCACACTAATTTGCGGCCTTCGTCCAATAATCAAATTAGATTTTCATTTAAAAAAAAAGATTTATCAGGGACAGAACAATCTTTTCGACAGGAATATTTGTACAGAATATTTACAGCCTCGGAGTTGCCATGGTAACCAATATTCTGTGGTATATTTTAGAAAGATACGTGATTATTCAAGAGCTATAAATAGTTATATACATTGTAAATGGGTAATTTTATGTAGTGTGCTTATGAAGGACTCAATTTTAGCTCTCCTGGTTATAGATCAGATGGAGCTTATGTGACGGTCTGTTGTCTGTCTGTCCGTTAGTACAAGTTTGTTATCACTACTCCTCTCAAAGTGCTTGGATGATTGCCATAAGACTTTACATTCACCTCATAGCATGGTTGATCCTAAATGAAAATGGTGCCTTTCGGGCATCCAGTATAGCTGATACAGTGACCATCTTGAAAATCTTCTTATCGCTACATCTCCTGACTGGACGGTTTTATCAACATGACTTTTATGCCAGGACCCTTTTTGTGATGTCTAGTAGGTCCTAATGATTCCATTCCGACAGTCAATACGCCTGTCACAGTGAGCATCTTGGAAATCTTGTTATCACTATTTCTCCTGAATTAATAGTTATAAGAGCATGGGATTTTCACTGAAAGACGCTTTATGATGTCTACTTGGTCGTAAATAAATATCTCGCTATTACTTCTCTTTCTTGATGTCTGGACTTATCGACATCGTGCTTTTGCCAAAAGACTTCGTATGATGTCTAGCTGGTAGCAAATAGACATGGTTGCCAATCTGATATTGAATATGATCACCATGGTAACAGTCTTGAAAATATTGTTATCGTTGCTCCTCCACAAATGGAAAGTTGTATCAACGTTTTGTTTCGACCAGAAAACTTCTTACGATGCCATGCTGGACCAATATGAAAATGGTACTAATCGGACATAAAATATGTCCCCCGCCACAGTTAACTTGAAGGTCTTTCTTTGTTTGTAATAAATACACACAAAGAAAAGGGTATGTTGGTAATGAATATACACAAAGAAGAAGGTATGTTGCTAATCAACACACACAAAGAAAAGGTATGCTGATACTGAATTTGTCAGTATGACACAGTCAGTTAGATCACACCATAAGAAGATCTGCTTGACTGATTTATGGCAGGTTATACATTGTTATAGATTTCCAAGGGTCTTTCTTGCTGTAATATGGACATGAATTCTTCATCTATATTATTTAATGTAAAACAGAAGTCGCAACCACATCATTTTACTTGCAGTCCCTCTCCGAGTTCAGGCACCCCAATTCGGACCACCTCGGCTATTTCTGTGAAACATAAACAAGCATCGGATTTATGTCGGCGTAATAACCGGCAGCAAAGTCATACATTTTGCAAAAAACAAACAAAAAACCCCCCCAAAAAACCCCCAAAAACAACCAAAAAAAACCCCTGCAATTTCGGCTATTTATATTATTGGCTTGACAGAAAGTTGCTTATTAAAATATAGCACAATGGATGTGCAAACCTCTGAGACAGTTCTTGTTTGGTATTTAGAAGAAGTGGTCCGAACGGCAGCTAATGACAGTTGTTGGCATACTTAGAGGTATGATTCGTAAGATTGAAAGATAAGCTGAGAATGTGGCGCATCAATACTTTTCGGCAAAAGGTGATGTCATACTGTAATTACCATGTCATTTCGAGCAGTGCAGTTAGTCTGGTTTACTGCTTCTTATGCTCCCTGCGTTACACTCCGCTATACGAATTGCGGAGTGTAACGCAGGGGGCATACGAAGCAAGGAACCAGACTACTATGTAGTCGGAACTGATGTTGAAAACGATTCCTGTCTCGAACCGTATGTAAAGAAAGATATACCATACACATACATTGATACAGTGAGACGTATTAAAAACCTCTCAAGTAACCAAAAAACTGTTCTTTATGTATTGGCTTCATTTATATACAGGTGAAATATCTGTTAACTTATGAGAACAGAAATGTGATCCTATATATGCAATAAAATATCTACATTACCTGATGAAATTGGGTCTGAAGTGTGAAACATATACATTACCTTACGAAATTGGATCTGAGGGGTGAAATATCTACATTACCTTAAGAAATTTGGTCAGAAGTGGAAAATATATACATTACCTTATGAACTGGGTCTGAAGTATAAAGTATCTACATTACCTTACGAAACTGGATCTTAGGTGTGAAATATGTACATTACCTTACGAAACTGGATCTTAGGTGTGAAATATGTACATTACCTTATGAAACTGGATCTTAGGTTTGAAATATGTACATTACCTTACGAAATTGAGTCTGAAGTGTGAAGTATCTACATGTTAGGTGGTGGTGGTGGTTATCGCTATCTAGAGGTGGTGGTGGTGGTTATCGCTATCTAGAGGATGATCATCCTCGGTGTTATTGCCCGGATCGAGTGAATATAAAAATATGAAACTGATGGAAGGAATAAATAGAGATCTGAGCAGAGCTACAGAATAGAAAAACATGAGCCGCTGTATATAAACTATAACAATTTAATCAGTTAGATCAACAAAATGAAATTGTACAAGACACTTGAAGGATACTCTTCTTGTAGAAAATAATTATCAAAAGTTATTTAGAAAATGCAATTAGCGGTTTCGTTTGCACATATATGACAAATTTCATCCTAAAATCGAGTGAGAGTTTTCGAACTCACTTGTCCAGCATGATAGCATAACCTGATGACTCGGTTGCGGTCACTCCAGATTCAACAGTGGTTGTAGGCTGGGGTCAATTTATCCCTCTGGCCCCCTTGTGTGGGGTTTATCCCTCTGGCCCCCTTGTGTGGGGTCGATTTATCCGTCTGGCTCCCTTATGTTGCATCCTACAGAGACTTCTCTCTTTCCTCCAGCCTCTTTAATTGCAGCATGGATAGTCTTCTACTTCCCCGCTGCGCTGTGTGTGGCGTTGTGTGGAGCTAGCGCCTTGTTTAAAATAGATCAATATGTAACCTCAATATTTTGTTAGGTCGTTACTACTTAGATAGAATATTATCTTCTCTCTCGTTATGTCATATATTGTCACCTCGTAATTCAAAGGGACTCTAATTGCTAATATGGTTCTCGGGTCGCAGTATGGCATTTCATTCCATATAAATTCCTTCTAAGTTTTTATTTTTATTTTATTCATAGTACAGATAGATTAATTTATTTCTCTAACGGGACTATTTATCGTCACTAATCGATTTGAAGCATAGTCTAGTCTCTTAAAAAGGCATTAACGCCCCTGCCGTTTGGACTATTAATCACTATCTGGGCTAAGTGTTGGGGCGCAGGCGCTCTAATGCTATACAATCGATATCTGTTAAAAGAACTTACATCTTAATTATACAAATAAATTAACGAAATTCACTTATTACCTTAACTACAATATTTGCTAACTAACAATTCATTGACGTAACATCCTGCCAACCATAGGATACTATCAATTCCTGACATACACGATTCTTACGACATATTAACGAATAAATTCAAACAATTATCTCATGATTCTTAGCTAGAAAATAATGTATTAAATTCTTAGAATACACGAGTCAAATAACATTCAAGTCAATAAGCTCAATTATCTTCAAACTCATATGAAGCAAATAATGTATGAAATTATTAGATAACTAAATTTAAAGAACTATCTCGAGACTCCTGTCAAAAAAAAATAATGCATGAAACTTAGGTACGGTACCTTATTCTCTTTTCACCGTTTACAGAATCGTCTCTCAAGACTTCCAATACAAGTCCTTGGACTATTATTTAACAAGGAAAGTACCCACTACTTATTCCTCAAAGTCAATACTTCGACTCACGCAAAACTTAGACTAATTTTGCGATGTAGAACATATATAAAAAAGCAACATCGCCTGAGAAACACACCCCAAGCCATTATTAATCCAATCAGGATCTAGGTTTATTTAACCGCCAAACCTAACACACGCCTAACGAGGTTCGGAAAATCCCACGTATTTCGCGCTTCCCTTAATAAACCGATATCTGCAAAGTTCCAGTCCTTGGCATTGTTGACAATCAACCTATGCTTCCCCCGTAAACCTGATATAACTATCTGATGGACCTCATTAAAAATGAATCATGCCCACACAAGGGACATGAAAATACCATATTCTAGCTCAGGTCCTAGACTTAACATGGTGCATAAATGCATAACTTAATTGGCTATGTGTCATTCTGAAACCTACAACAACCACTCAGTTATATGTTGCCATAACATCTACAAAGTTCACACTGTTACACTACATTACCTTAAGAAAATTGATCTAAAGTGTGAAATATCTACATTATCTTAAAAATTGAGTCTGAATTGTGAAATATCTAAATTACCTTAAGAAAAATATCTACATTACTTGAAGCAATAGGATCTGAAGTGTGAAATATCTACATTACCTTAAGAAACTGGGTTTAAAGTGTGAAATATCTACATTACTTTAAGCAATTGGACCAGAAGTGTGAAATATCTACATTACCTTAAGAAATTGGGTTTAAAGTTTGAAATATCTACATTACTTTAAGTAGTTGGATCTTAAGTGGGAAATGTCTACATTGCCTTAAGAAAATGGGTCTCCTGTTTCCATGAATTTTTGCTTTGTAGTGACCATGAAGTTTGGCTTTGTATTACAGTCTCCATGAATTTCAAACTTTTGCTTTAAAGTAATTCCTGCCAATAATCATAATAGACTGTCAAAGCAAATTCTTAAAAAGTATAATAATATTTGTCAAATGACTAGATACATTCATACCAATATGTGAACATGTGTAAACTGAAATTTCTCCAGAAGAAGGTGCAATGGAATCATAGTATTCTTTATCAAGACTAAAACTTTAAATTTTAAGACAAAGGTATTGCAGCTGAAGCTGGTCTATGTCCATTTTAACAGACATTCCTTGTGCATATATATATATATATATATATATATATATATATATATATATATATATATGAGATTTTATGTTGGATACAAGCAAATGCCACAGTACAAGAGATTAATCAGATTGCTTCGGCCATTGGCAGCAGCTCTGGTAGTCTTCAGGCAGTATGCAAGTAAATGTCATGGAAGATAGATTATCAGACTGCTTCAGAAGCTGACATTTTCTGATACAATTATCAGTAAGGCTAGATATTGGTTTCCATGACAACAAACTAGCTATGAATCAGAAACTTGTAATAGTACTTTTTTTGGTCCAGTTTTTGTGTCAGTTTAGGCAGCAGTATCAGTGAGGTAATGAATATAATATGTGAATGGCACTTATTTAATGTCTTACCTGTGAAAGCAATTATGTGAGGATTGCTTTATTGGCAGATGGGACAGTAGGGATTATTTTGTTGTTTGAAGCAGGGGCAATTGGGAGTACTTTGTTAGTGATGTCAGCATTATACTTTCTTGGCAGCAGGGGCAATATATGTTACATTGTCAGTGAAGTCAGCACCATTCTTAGTTGGCAGTAGGGGCAGTATAGGTTACATTGTCAGTGATGGCAGCATTATACTTTCTTGCAGCTAGCCATTATACTGAAACAGTGTTAGATGTGTTTTTATCACATGTGGGTTGTATTTAGTCAAAGAGCCTGAAGGCCACTAGTAACCATAGTAGTCAGTGTTAGGCAGGAAGTTGGAGTGGAGAAGTAAGTGGCTAGGAAATGCCAATCGTACAGTCACACCAAGTTAATTCCTAATAGTTAGGCTCTCCAGATTGCTACCTCAGTCAGGAAATATAATAACTCACTCTTCCTTAAGCTGATTTCACCCAATACAAGACTTGAATTATTCAGAAATCTTATCTGTGCATATTAATTCAGGAATTTCAGATGATATATACATTTATAACCATATCAGCAAAGGATTATTTAGTGAATCATTTAGTCAGTGCTACATCTAAGATCAGTTAATTAGCTTTGTAGTAACATTTCTAGTAGTACCGCCCTCCCATTGTTTATTCTATGATTTTGTGGGTGAAACACCATGAATTTTGCAGAACATTTATTTTGTGTTTTGAACTCATTATTGGAAAAAGGTTTTAAAGCAAGATATCAATAGCTATAGTAATGTTGAAAAACTATAATGAAAGCAAAATTAGATATGCACTGATTACTTTTGAATTGATCTTTTATGACAATGAGGGAAAATTAAGACATTATATTTATTTGTGTATAATATAGACAGTGATCTGCTGTAACATAATGTACATGCAGATAAGTGTACAGGGCCTGGTTTGACTAAATAACATAATGTTCAGGCAGATCAGTGTACATGGTCTTGTTTCACTAAATAACATAATGTACAGAAAGATCAGTGTAAGGGTCTGTTTCACTATATAACATAATGTTCAGGCAGATCAGTGTACAGGGTCTGTTTCACTAAATAATATAATGTACAGGCAGATCAGTGTACAGGTTCTTGTTTCACTGAATAACATAATGTACAGACAGATCAGTGTATAGGTCCTGGTTTCACTAAATAATATACTGTACAGGCAGATCAGTGTACAGAACCTGGTTTCACTAAATAACATAATTTACCAACAGATCAGTGCACATAGCCTGGTTTCATTAAGTAATATACTGTACAGAGAGATAGTGTACAGGGTCTTGTTTCACTGAATAACATAATGTACAGACGGATCAGTGTATAGGGCCTGGTTTCACTAAGTAATATACTGTACAGGCAGATCAGTATATAGGGCCTGGTTTCACTAAGTAATATACTGTACAGGCAGATCATGGGATAGGGCCTGGCTTCATTAAGTAATATACTGTACAGGCAGATCAGTGTATAGGGCCTGGTTTCACTAAGTAATATACTGTACAGGCAGATCAGTGTACAGGGCCTGGTTTCACTAAGTAATATACTGTACAGGCAGATCAGTGTACAGGGCCTGGCTTCACTAGTAATATACTGTACAGGCAGATCAGTGTATAGGGCCCGGTTTCACTAAGTAATATACTGTACAGGCAGATCAGTGCACAGGTTTTTGTTTCACTGAATAACATAATATACAGGCAGATCAGTGTACAGGGCCTGGTTTCACTAAGTAATATACTATACAGGCAGATCAGTGTATAGGGCCTGGTTTCACTAAGTTATATACTGTACAGGCAGATCAGTGCACAGGTTCTTGTTTCACTGAATAACATAATGTACAGGCAGATCAGTGTACAGGGCCTGGTTTCACTAAGTAATATACTGTACAGACAGGTCAGTACACAGGCCTGGTTCCACTAAGTAATATAATGTACAGACAGATCAGTGCACAGAACCTGGTTTCACTAAATAGTTCCAACTTTTTTCCTTACATTGAGTTTTAAATGTCTTTACACATATTACTTTGTTTGGATTTATGAATTCTCAATGTCTTCACACATGTTGCTTTGTTTGGATTTATGAGTTTTTCCCTGAGTATTATGTATGCAGTTTCAATAAATAAATCTCCAAGGAGAAAACAGGATCTCCTCAGTTTGAGGAGTTCCACAAATTTTTTTTCAAGAATCAAAGGACTTTATGGTGTACACTTTTTAAACTTAAGGGTTATATTTCAGTCTTTGTATTGTATCTATCTCACAAAGTCCCAGTATCATCAGCCTTTGTACTGTATCTACCTCACAAAAGTCCCAGTATTGTCAGCCTTTGTACTGTATCTACCTTACAAAAGTCCCAGTATTATTAGCCTTTGTAATGTATCTATCTCACAAAAGTCCCAGTATTGTCAGCCTTTGTAATGTATCTACCTCACAAAAGTCCCAGTATTGTCAGCCTTTGTATTGTATCTATCTCACAAAAGTCCCAGTATTGTCAGCCTTTATACTGTATCTACCTCACAAAAGACCCAGTATTGTCAGCCTTTGTTCTCTATCTACCTCACAAAAGTCAACAGTATTTTCAGCCATTGTATTGTATCTATCTCACAAAAGTCACCAGTATTGTCAGCCTTTGTATTGCATCTACCTCACAAAAGTCCCAGTATTGTCATCCTTTGTATTGTATCTACCTCTCAAAAGTTCCAGTATTGTCAGCCTTTTTATTGTATCTATCTCACAAAAGTCACAGTATTGTCAGCCTTTGTTCTGTATCTCACAAACGTCACAGTATTGTCAGCCTTTGTACTGTATCTATCTCACAAAAGGCACAGAATTGTCAGCCGTTTGCCTCACAAAAATCACAGTATTGTCAATCATTGTATTGTATCAACCTCACAAAAGTCACATTATTGTCAGTCTTTGTTTTGTATCTACCTCACAAAAGTCCCAGTATTGTCAGCCTTTGTATTGTATCTACCTCACAAAAGTCACAGTATTGTCAATCATTGTATTGTATCAACCGCACAAAAGTCACAGTATTGTCAGTCTTTGCATTGTATCTAACTCACAAAAGTCACAGTACTGTCAGCTTTTGTACTGTATCTACTTTACAAAAGTCCCAGTATTTTCAGCCTTTGTACTGTACCTCACAAAAGTCCTAGTATTGTCAACCTTTATATTGTATCTACATCACAAAAGTTGCAGTATTGTCAGCCTTTGCATTGTATATACCTCACAGATGTCCCAGTATTTTCAACTTTTGTATTGTATCTAACTCACAAAAATCACAGTATTGTCAGCCATTGTACTGTATCTAAAAAAAGTCGAGTATTGTCAGGAATATCATACCAAACACAATAGAGAATTTTTATTTGTGAAAAAGTTTTGAGAATTTTAGTGAAACTGGCCAGGTTTGAAAATTCTATATTCTTGAGACTGAGTTTGGGATTTTATTTTGACCAGTCACAGAGATACTACTTTCAATGGTCCCTACTACTTGGCTGATAGTAGAACTCAGTTTCAAACTTAAACTCAGTTTTGTGAGCAGGCCAGGGTATTTATGTACAATCATGATTAGGATGAGCATTCTAATATAGACCATGATGAACCAGTGAATCATGTGATGGCAGATTTAGATCTCTGATGTTAGTAGTTGAATGTGTGTTGCATACATTAGATAAAGTAAACAATGATAATGTTGAATCATTACATGTATACACAGATTTGATGGCTCATATGGGTTTCACATATATATATATATATATATATATATATATATATATATATATATATATATATATATATATATATATATATATATATACTCACGAATATGTAATTTAATTACTTGTGTGTTAATTTTAGATTCTTTTTTATTTATTTTTGTATCATTACATTATATTGTAATGAATATGTTCACGGGATCTGATACTTTTGAAAGAGATATTATGTTTATATAAAACGTAGTATGACTCGCATAAGCACGATTTTATCTTGCTATGGCTTGTCGATTTAGTAAACACTACCCAAAAACGATTGGCTATTGCCAAGGTCATTTTCTTGCCCACGTGTAATTGCATTGTTTACTGCGCTATTTGATGATGAAGTAGCCACGCGTTCCATCGTGCGCCCATGAAATGACGTCTTGGTTCAGTTTAAAAATACTCAGATCCCCGTGAAATATTCAGTCGTATAATATATCTTCAAGAAGAAGGATATATTTCTATTAGGTGCCGTAAAGAGTTGTATTTTTACATCTTTGGAGCTCGAGATGTTTTATCATAGATGACAGCTTGTTCAGAAGTTCATCTATTTTTTAGAATATAATAATTTATTCCCTGGAGAACTATACAAGTGATTCCTTTGTATAAAAGTTTTAGGACAAAGACATTCAGTGGAAATTTGTTCTAAATTGGAACATTACAAGTTGTGGTTCAACATGGAACTCTTGACATTCATATAAAGACTTCACCTGATGTCATCATCCTCCATCTTGGAACCTCGTCGAGATTCAAACTTGGATTCAGTTAGAACTATTTAGTGATAGGATTTGTATTTCTTCAATTCTAGGATAAATATTTAGATTATCTTCACAAACTGTAAGTCCTATTTTCTATTTTCACCTTTTCACCGTGTTTTCTAGGGAAATAAATTATTTTTGTTAAAATTGACAAAGCTTGTTGGTTTCACTCTTTTCTTTTGTTACTTTTGAACGAGCTTATACGTAACAATGCTAACACTATATTGACTGGTCCAGTAATAGGGGTGCTCTCAGCCAGCTGACATGCAATCTAACCAAAACTATACACATGTACACTGTATATAGTGCTCAGTACTCATTGAAAAAGTTTACAGAAAGTGCACCAATAATGTGTAATGCAACTGTGTTGTTCAAACTGAGATTTTCTGTTTAAATTTGGCTAAGACCCAAATCCTGGTTGATAAAAATGTAGACTCACCCATGTTATTAAACAGTGTGCTGTCACATATAGCTGAATGCAGTGTATGATACAATCTTGTTTGTGCAACTATCCCCACAGACTTCAATGGAATGCCATGAAGCTTGGTAATATTATGGTTGTTGTGGGCTTAAAGCCTTTTTCAGCACATGCTAGGCCATACATGGCGGCCAGTGTAACTGGTTGAGGAAGAATCCGGGAAAACCCAGAGAAGAAATACTGACCCATGGGAAGTTACTGGCAAGCTTTCTAACATACCCACTTAGGTCGAGCCTGAGACTAGAACCCACATGGACAAAGGTGAGATGGCAGTGATAGCAAAGGCAAGTGCTTTATACTACTCGGCAGCCAGTAAATATTATGGCATTATGGTGTATTGTAAATGTTGTGATTATGGTCCTCACCTAAAGATGTACATGTTGACAAATCATGTTGCTCTCACAAGTTATGTTAGGGTATTTCCCTGTTTGTTGTATAGCTTAATGCAGTGTGTGATACAGTCTCATTAGCACAACAAGTCCTACAGTTATCTTGCATTTTTTTTATCACTGTGAAACTTGGTACATATTATGGTCGTTATCTAAAGACAAATCTATGTACTACCTTGATTTTTGTAAAAGTTGCTCTTTTGGACTGGTTACTTGATTCAGTGTATGACTGAGTTTTAGTTGATTACTATGAAACTTTGTATATATTATGGTAAGTATCAGAAGATATACATGTTGGCTACTCACTGTACTCACACTATTTTCAGACATGTTAGTCTCTCTACATGCTATTGAGTCATCTCCATCATGGGGTAGGGGTGGGATGCAGAAGAGGTGAGGGTATATTTTGCCATTCCTTAGTTTAAATGGAGATGTCTGTTTTTACATAATCAAGGCGAAGTTCATTGACTGGTAATGATGAACCAAGGAGAGTTTCCATGATTGATAAAGATGAAGCAAGGAGAGCTTCCTTGATTAGTAATGATGAACCAAGGAGGGGTTCCCTGATTGGTAGGGATGAACCAAGGAGAGATTGAGAGGTTCCATAATTGGTAAGAATGAACAAAAGGAGAAGTTCTCTGATTGATAAGGATGAACCAGAGAGAGGTTCCTTGACTGGTAAGGATGAACCATGGAGTGAATTATGGGTTCATATCACTTCTACATCTAGCAAACATCATTTTTAAAATTACTAAATTTGTGGTGGTGTCTTAGTGACTGTAACGTAAAGGTGAGTGGGGAGGTGGATTTACTTTAAATCAGGAAATCATCTTGGCTTTTGCCTCAAGATAAATGTTTTTCCAGTTATTTTAGCTTACATGATGAGTTTCTTTTTTCTACAAATCAGAGCAAGAATATTTTAATAAAAACAGGAAAAACCAGCAATCCCAGTAAAAATATAGTATTTGCACACCCTCCTATTTGTTTGTACCTGCCTAAAGATTTTAAAAACAAAATGCCTCAGGGATGTAAATAAATGCAGGAAACTTCGTAATTGTTTTCACCAATTTATAATTTCTAACCTGATTGTCACCAGGTGTTCCCTGATACCATTAGCCTTTTTTTATTTTAAATCAACAGGAAGCTCTCAATGTCATCAAGCAGACAAATTTAAATCAACAGGAAGCTCTCAGTGTCATCAAGCAGACAAACTTTGTTCTTTTCCAATATTTTGCAATGTCTAGTTTTAATATTTCTAAAACAGTCTGAGCAAATAAAAATGAAGAACTCTTGTACATGTGGTTGAAAAAATGTTATTCCTAAATTTATGGAATTATTGAGATCATCAGAGAGAGTGAATATGTAAATATATATACAAATAGTTGGTCCCATATCGTGGGCCATTTTAGTTTATAATTTGGTTTATTCTTGATCTGGAATTAAACATTGTAAATTACCTCTCACAGGGTTTTATAATCAATTTATTCATCCCACATGACAATGTTGTCTCCATAATCCAAAAGGAATTGGATGATGAGATCTACAGTATTGAAAATCTGCTGACAGTCTGTGATTTTCTTCAAAGGTATTGCTGGATTGTGATCTATTTTCTACATTGTTTTGATGTAGAATAAAGAATACAGCTTTAATTAACACTAAATTAGGAAATTTATAGCTTAGTGTGGAGCATAAATCCATGTACATGGCTTCCATATTAATGAGATTCCAGAAAGAAATCATATAGAAGAGAGCATTGGAAATCAGTCTGATAGAAAAGGCAATGAAATTAAGCCACAAGATATTTTTTCCCATCTGACTGCATGACCAGCGTCAAGGATTATTGATCTGATCAAACTGAAAACAGACTCCAATACACACCATCTTGATGCATCCCAACGTGTGTGATGTTGATTAGAAAACAGATTCCAATACACACCATCTTGACGCATCCCTATCTATGTGAAGTTAAATACATTCATCCCATGGTCTAGTTGGTCCTACGCTGCTGGAACATGCAATATGGCCACTGAAGCTAAAGACAGAAAACCCTTTGAACAACTTGTTCCCAAAACTGCTACAAAGAATTTGACATGAAGGTCTTTCACAGTTGTACAAATGATGCTGATCTGTCATCAGGTATAGCCACCACTACTAAAAATAGAAAAAAAAATACTTTAAATGGATCCTTTCCTGAAAGTCAGCAGAATTTGAAAATGTTTGAAAGAAACCATTCTGGCATTAGGGGCTTTCAAGCTGTACACAAGATTCTGATTCACTATCAAATGTTGCCATCATATTATTTTCGTAAGTTTTTGTTTTCAGAATATTATGAATTTAGTGACAATTGTGGCTTCCTAATAAATTTTCAGTAATATTTCAAAAAAAAAAAAAGAATTGACTTATGAGATCTACTGTATTGAAAATCTGTTGAGAGTATGTAGCTTTCTTCAAATATATAACTGGAGTTTGATCTGAATTTACATTGTTATGATGCAGAATAAAGAATAAAACAGTAATTAAACCCAAAATTATGAAATTTGTAACTCGGTGTGGAGCATAAATCCATGGAAATGAAGATCTGCATTGGTTTCTATATTAATGACAAGGAAGCCATATAGAAGGGAGCCATGGAAATTGCTTTGATAGAAAAGGCGATGAAATTAATTTCTTTTTCCATCCGACTGCATGAACAGTGTTATTTAATGCTCAAGGATTATTGATTGGATCAAACAGATTCCAATACACACCATCTTGATGCATCCCCTTGTATGTGAAGTTGATTAGAAAACAGATTCCAATACACACCATCTTGATGCATCCCCTTGTACGTGAAGTTGATTAGAAAACAGATTCCAATATACACCATCTTGATGCATCCCATGTATGTAAAGTTAAATACACTACTCACTATCATGCTGCCCTAGTATACTGTAAGTTTAAATTATGATACTGCTTGATTATGAATCATAATATACATATTATTGTAAAATATCTCTCTCTCTCTCTCTCTCTCTCTCTCTCTCTCTCTCTCTCTCTATATATATATATATATATATATATATATCTGAAATTTAATGTATCTTGATGAAAACAATCACATAATACCTCTGGAAGAGCCTTTATGAAGATTTGCACTTTACATATATATATATGTGTGTGTGTGTGATCCACCATCATATATGGCTAACATTACTAAAAATAGAACAATATTTAAATAACTTATCAACTAACACTGTTTAACTGTTTTTGACAAGCTTTGATAAAAATTGTCATGGTATAGAGGTCTTTCAGTATTGGACAAATGTTTCCATAAAATATGGATCAGGATATAACAATTTGAGAAACATTGAAAAAAAACTGTGTTCGTATTGTATGCAATCAATATTCAATAGCATTGGAAGAAAGTTCAACAGAGAGCATTATACTGATCCAGATTTCTTGACCAGCTTCTCTTGCATTTGGCTTGATGAGTGATCTTGGGTCCACTTGGGCCTCATGTTGAGTGCAAGTGTCTCTATCCTAACATACCACTTGGAAGCGATGTGGCTGTAGAAATGTGCCAAGAATATCATGATTTTCTTAGAACTTACCCCCATGTATACCTATTGTCACACTACCACTTAACCTTGTAACCTACCCCCATGTATAACTATTGTCATACTACCACTTAACCTTGCAACCTACCCCAACGTATACCTGTTATTACATTACCATGTAACTTAGCAACCTACCCCCATGTATGCCTGTTGTCACACTACCACTTAACCTTGCAATCTACCTCCATGCATACTCACTGTCATATTACTACTTAACTTTGCAGTCTACCATCATGTGTATCTGTTGTCACATTATACCACTTAACATAGCAACCTTTCTCCATGTAAACCTGCTGTCACATTACAACTTAATCTAACAACCTACCACCATTTATACTTGTTGACACATTGCCACATAACCTAGCAGCCTACCCCCATGTATACCTGTTGTCACATTACCACATAACCTAACAACCAACCCCCGTGTATACCTTTTTGTCACATTACCACATAACCTAGCAACCAACCCCCATGTATACCTGTTGTCACATAACATTGCAGTCTACCGTCATGTGTATCTGTTGTCACATTATGCCACTTAACATAGCAATCTTCCTCCATGTATACTTATTATCACATTGCCATTCAACCATGCAAACTACCTCCATGCATACTTGTTAGATTGTCATTCAACCTAGCAAACTACCTCCATGCATACTTGTCTCATTGTCATTCAACCTAGCAAACTACCTCCAGGTATACCTGTTTATTATCACTTAACCTAGCAACCTACCTCCATATTGTATATACCTGTTGTCACATTACCACTTAACCTTGTGGGGTAAATCAGTCTCAAGAAAGGATATGACGTGTCTTATGCAGTGTGACCATACTGGGAGAGAGAATGGATCTCCAAAGTGGAGAGCACTAAACATTCTGTTTTAGCATACATGTACATGCATGTGATGAAGACAATGTATATGACATCATTGATGTGTTATTTATGATGAACTTTACCACAATGGAATTCACCCTAATATTTTGCTTTGAAGTGAATACTATGGATATTAATGTCTGATACAGTAGGCTGGCAAGATCTTTGAAATGTGTCCTTAAATTATTCTGTATTTTAAAAATGAAACTCATCCGGGACAAGCAAAGCACCATTTCCATTAAACAGACTCTTGTTTGTTTTAGATAAGGCTACGTTGTAAGATGGGATACTTGACCTGACTAGAAACTGTTACATGTCTTTTATGTACATTGTAAAAAAGTTGTCACAAATTACATCGAGTACTTGCCTTAGGCAGATTTTGATCATGTATACATAGTCTGTGTCATACATACTTATTGAAGCTGTTCCTTTACTCATTGAAGAATGGACTGCAAATCATACTATTCTAATTAGTGAATTATTAAATATTCAAAAATTTGACACATTTATAACATATTTATGATTTACTTATTTGCAAAACAAAACTTTATATAATGTTACATTTTATTGGTAAAAGTGAGTAAGGACTTTTATTACTTTATTGGCAGTACTAGTTCCTAAAAATACTGTGCTGATGTGAAAATAGTTTGATTTACAGTCAAGAATTTAAACCACATTTGGATCAGGGCATTCCTTTTTAAACTGGAGTACAAATATTTGCTCAGTCCTATCCTTACACAAATTAATTTTAACACACCGCTCCAGTGGCCTAGTGGTTGGAGTGTCTGCCTCGGATGTGTAAGGTCACAGGTAGGTTCGAACCTGGTCAAGTCATACCAAAGACTTACAAAAATGGTACTAACAGCTGCCTCACTTGATGCTCAGCATTAAGAGGTTAGTGTTAGGACTGGTTGGCCTGGTGACAGGATGTGACTGGATGGGACATCATGCTACATGTCTGGGGCATGATGCCCCAGTGCTAGACATCACTATAAACTGCCACACTGCAGACATTGTAGCGATATGACTGAAAAATTGTTAAAGGTACATTAAAAATCCAAATCACACACACACACACATTTAATTTTAACAGTAATCTTGCATTTAGTACAGTTATGATAAAATATGGATTGCTATAGATCAAGTTTAATCAACAAGTTATTTATTCTTCACAAATGCATCATTATGGGTCTTTTCTCAGAATACCACATATTTTATATTAAGATAATTAATGAAAAGAACTTAAGCTTAAATATTTTCTTTATATTTCAGGTACGTCATATATTGGAAATCGATTGAAAGTGTGGAGAGAAAACTACATGACACTTCACTAGACAGGTGCATACAAGCTCCATCATATGATAAAGCAAGGATCCATAATTTCTCACCCGTGCGACAGAGAAATCTATCTGTTTGCTAACTTTACTTTTCTTGTCTCAGTCTAGTCGTCTCAGACCAGTTGTCTCAGTCAAGGTGTCCATGAATTCAGAACTACTTTTAAAAAAAGAAACCCTTGTTGTCTTCTGCTGTGCCTGACGTAGTTGATCTAAAATGAAACAACAGCAACAATGAATGTATAACAAAAACATAGTAACTTAAGGTCAATCCATCTTTGAGAACACACCATACAAAAAAACATTTCGAGAGAGACAAAGTTGAGCTTTTTTGGTATTATGCTAGTTCGTTCCACACAGCATGGTCAATTTTATCCTATATGCAGGCCTAGCTCAGTACATTTTCAGGTCAGAGTCATTAAATGTAGCTAAAGCTATCTAACTAGTTTTAAATACTTCGTGTGAAATTATATAATGTTAACTACATTTAATGACGCTGATCTGAAAATTGACTGTGCTACAGATAGGATAAAATTCTCAATGTTGTGTGAAATGAACTATGACAGAAAACACTGATCCATGCACATAGACTATAGACCTATACACTTCATAGCCTCCCAACTCTCTTAACAACTACAGAAAACTTAGTAACAGCTAGAAATGTGTTATGTCAAACATGCTTTATTCTAATTTTGATAAGCATCTCCATTGTGCCCCAGTTGAATCGAAAATATACCTACAATATTTAATGACAAATAATGTACTTACCAGCCAGAAGGAATCATATATTCATCAACACATTAATCCATAAGCAAATTTCACTGTGACACTTGCCATATTTCCAAGATAGAAAAATAAATTTTCAAAGAATCCATGAACATGAAAGTTTAGCACATGGTTATCTGCTAGGGTCCATATTTGGAGGGTCTTTTATACACGGGGGTAATTTTTACAATCAATATTAAGGACAACACAAGTATATCACAAACAGTTTCACCTCCTCCAAGGAAAGGGAGAGTTATATATGATAGATCTCTAATTACCCATGAATAATCTAATGCAACATGTTACTCTTTGTTACAGCTTATACTTAGTCTTTTAAGTATAACTACAGTAGAGCTGAGTACCCAGTATTGTTTCATTATTTACAATATAACTCTTCAAAATTGGAACTGATAAAAATGAAACAGTTTCTTGTAATAAATATTCATTATTTATTGTTAATTTCATATAACATCCATATATTAAATGTGATAATACCTCATTACTATGCGACGTTTTATGTTGTTATTTTTCTTTGCTCATGCGTATAAACTGTGAACTTTGGATGCAACGGTCACACCACAGCCCTCATTAACATATTTGTATTAATGAGCCACATGTAAACATTTGGACGTGAACTATATTACACTAGTGAAGAGTTCTTTTTACTTTATAGGAAAATATTGGGTGAGAAAAATAATTTACGTTGGGGTTTGGACTGAGATAAGGAAATCCCAGTAAGCCTCGTGGGGAGACAAATAATGTAACCCCTTGACTGGGATTTCCTTGTCTCGGTCGAAACCCCAACATAGATTCTATATTTCACATCAAAACCATTCTATGGTGTTTTCTTATGCATAATGTGCACGTAGTTGCAAAAGACATGGCATTATTTTGCCACATTATTCGCCAACATAGAATAATCCAAGATATTTATTTATTGGTGATTTCAAGTTCAGAACATAGGTCATTTATCTGCTCATGCATTGTAGGACATCAGATCTGGGTCTCTCCTGTCCATGGCTGGTTCTATTCATGCATTATAGGACATCACATCTGGGTCTATGCTGTCTGAATGGTTGGTTCTATTCATGCATTATAGGACATCACATCTGGGTCTATACTGTCTGAATGGTTGGTTCTATTCATGCATTATAGGACATCACATCTGGGTCTATGCTGTCTGAATGGTTGGTTCTATTCATGCATTATAGGACATCACATCTGGGTCTATACTGTCTGAATGGTTGGTTCTATTCATGCATTATAGGACATCACATCTGGGTCTATGCTGTCTGAATGGTTGGTTCTATTCATGCATTATAGGACATCTGATCTGGATCTCTACTGTTCATGGTTGGTTCAAGTGTATCTGGTACACTGGTAAATATATAGTTTTGTCCATCAAGTCTATGAGGACCACTTTAGTCATCCAGTGTTTTAGTGGGAACAAATGGTCTGTGGGTACATAGGTGTCCAATGAGGCCAATGTGTGCCCTGCATGTTCCGTGGCATTGTGGACATGGGATGGTAGCAACACTGATTGTGGGGTTACTGGCTCAGGATTTCCTGGCCTGCCTCCGTTGTTCTGCCGTGGCTGTCGTGTTAGCCTCACAAGCTGCAGCACCTTTAGTGATGGAAGAGCGCCACATGACCCTGTCTTGGGCAGTCTACTCTCTTGTGTCATAGCTAATGCCAAAGTTTTTCAATGACGTCTTCAGGGTGTCCTTGTATCATTTTCTCAGGCCGCCTTTGTTGCGTTTACCTTGTTCAAGCTCACCATAAAAGAATTTTTTTGGAAGCTGGTGGTCTGGCATGCGAGCTACATTGCCTGCCCATCGCAACTGTGATTGCATCAAGATGATGTAGATACTGGGAAGGCTTGCTTGGGCAAGGACCTCAGTATCTGCGATCCTGTCTTGCCACTTGATGTTTAGGAATCTTCTTAGGTAGGTGTATGTAAGTGGTTCAGCTTCTTTGCATGGCACTGGTACACTGTCCAGGTTTCGCAGGCATGTAATAGCATCGGAATACTATCACTCTGTACACCTTCAGCTTTGTCTGTAGACTAATGCCTCTTTTGTTCCAGACCTTGGCGTGTAGTCTGCCAAAGGCTGTGCTGACCTTTGCAATCCTGGCATTAACTTCATCATCGATTATGACGTTCTGGGACAGAGTGCTGCCAAGATAGGTAAACCTGTTCACTGTGTTCAGTTTGTTGCCGTTGACTGTGATTTTTGGCTCAGCATATGGTTTTACTGGGGTTGGCTGATACATTATTTGAGTCTTCTTTGTGTTGATCATAAGGCCAAGATTTGTGCAAGCGTCAGAGAACTTGTCAATGCTGCATTGCATGTCAGCTTCAGAGCCAGTGTTGAGGGCACAGTCATCAGCAAATAGAAAGTCTCTGATGATGTCTGTTGTGACATAAGTTTTTGCTTGGAGCCTCCTGAGGTTGAACAGTTTGCCATCAATTTGGTATCTGATGCTGATTCCCATGTCACCAACTCTGAGAACATGAGACTGAAAAGTGTTGACACCATTACACAACACTGCTTCACTCTGTTTGAGACAGGAAAAGGATCTGACATCTCACCATTGTTCCGTTCTCTAGCTTCCATACCATCATGGAATTGCTGCACCCTGGTGATAAATTTCCTTGGGCATCCATATTTGGCCATGATCTTCCACATTCCGTCTCTGTTGAAGGCCTTGGTTAGGTTGACATAGGTAGAGAAAAGGTCAGTATTCTGCTCTTGGCTTTTCTCTTGCAACTGCCTAGCAGCGAACACCATGTCGATAGTTATATGCTCCTTTCAGAATTCACACTGGCCTTCTGGTAGGAGTCCATTGTCAAGGTGTGATGTGAGATGGTTGAGGAAAATCCTGTTGAGTATCTTGCCTTTGATGGAGAGCAAAGAGATACTTAAGAAGTTGTCACAAGCCTGAAGATTTCCTTTGTACTTATACAGGTGTATAATAGTAGTGTCCTTGAATTCCTATGGGATCGTCTCTTTTTGCCACATGAGATGAAACAACTGATGGAGCTTTTCAGTCAGAGCTGCACTGCCTTCCTTGTATATTTCTGCTGCAATTGAGTCTGAGCCAGGATCCTTGCCACTAGAGAGCAGACATATTGCATTCTGGGTCTCTAACATGGTTGGTGGGTCATCCAGTGATTCATTGACTTCCACTTGGGGTCGCTGATCAATGGCTTCATCACTGATGGATGTTGGGAGTTCAGGACACAGTTGAAGTGCTCAGCCCACCTTTCA
Source organism: Megalonaias nervosa (assembly GCA_016617855.1). Taxonomy (NCBI): domain Eukaryota; kingdom Metazoa; phylum Mollusca; class Bivalvia; order Unionida; family Unionidae; genus Megalonaias; species Megalonaias nervosa. The sequence continues at coordinate 41,363 of JAECUM010006993.1, forward strand.
AGGATCTTCTCTTTGTCTGTGATCAGCATGTTCCCATCTGAACTGAGGAGAAGGGATGATCCTGATGATGATAGGCCATAGACTTCATTCAGTGCATCATAAAACCTCCTTATATCATGCTTGACAGTGTGGCTTTGGATCTCATTAGCTTTGTTACTCAGCCAGGAGTCCTGCATCTGCCGGAGTTTCTGTTGAACAGTCCTGTGGATGTTATTGAAGGTATCTTTCTTTGAAGTGGACTTTGGATCATTTAAGTATGCTTTTTGGAGGCAATGTTTTTCATCCAACAGCTGCTTGATGTTTTTGCAATTCTCATCAAACCAGTCCTTCTGCTTTCTGGGGGATGGCCCAAAGATCTATGTAGCGGTATTGTAGACCAGTTCTCTAAGGGTTGTCCAGGCTGCCTCCACATTCTGTATGTCCAGAGGGGTGGACTGAAGATGGTTTTCTAAAGTGCTGACAGAGGTTGTTTTGGAGTTCAAGTTCTTCAGCTTGGTGATGTTCAGCCATTTTGAAATTTTCTTGCCTTGCGGGTGTCTTTTAGGTCGGATATGGATGTTTAGCTTGGAGACTACAATGCGGTGGTCAGTCCAACATTCTGCACCACATGTGGACTTGGTCACCTGTACATCCTGCCTGTCCCTCTTCCTGACTATTGCATAGTCAGTGAGATGCCAGTGCTTAGATCGGGGATGCATCCATGTTGCCTTAGGGAGGCAGAAGACAATGTTGGTGATGAGCAGTTCATGCTCTGCGCAGGTCTGAAGCAATAGAAGACCATTACTGTTGCAGCAGCCGGCACCATACTTTCCAATGACCCCTTCCCAGGAGATGTTGTCAGAGCCAGCTCTTGCACTGAGGTCACCAAGGGTGATGAGCTTGTCAGATTTAGGAACAGAGGTTATAGGAGAGTGGAGTTCTTCATAAAATTTGTCCTTTGTTTCATCTGGATTGGCCATGGTTGGAGCGTAGGCACTGATAATCGTGACATGCTTTCTTCCATTCAACAGGGCAAGTTTCATGGTCATAAGCCTGTCATTCACACCCTTTGGAAGTCCAGCTAGCTTGTTAACAAATACTGTCTTCTCTGCAAAGCCCACTCCAGCTTCACTTTGATCCTCACTTCTTCTTCCACTCCAAAAGAAGGTATAGCCAGCACCCCTTTCACAAAGTTTGACCTCTCCTGTAAGGCGGGTTTCACTCAAGGCTGCAATATTGATGTTATATCTGGTTAACTCCCTGCCAATCAGGGCAGTTTTCCTCTGAGGTCTGTCAGAATCACTTCTGTCCAAAAGTGTGTGCATGTTCCATGCTCCAAGGGAGAGAGGAACAATTTTCATCTTTTTCTTTGTAGTGTTTCTACTACTGATGTAGGGTCCCCTCCAGCTGTGGTTAGCTGGCTAGGGAAGGATGGGGCAGGCAATTTTTAGGGCACCTTTTCTAGCCCCTTCCTCATGCCATGGAGGTGAACAGTACAAATCCTAAAAAGGACTGCTCAGTCACTCAGGGGGGCTGCCAAACTCCACTGCTGCTCCATGTCAGTGAAGAATGACCATATGGCCTGGACCGCTTGTGTGCAGATTTCTGGCTATGGCTGCCAGTGTACCCACACCTGCCGCTTTGTCTCTGGTCCATCACGACATGACTTTGGGGAGAAGGATAACCAAGTAACCATCTGGATCCAGTGGCAAGACAAAGTCAAGACAGCCTGAGATGGAATTGGATGCAGTGGATGACCAGGACTACCTACATGCCTCATCCTGCTGTTTGCGCTCAACAGCGCGTTGCTGGGAATCACCTTTCAGCCCATTGAACTAGCTATCGGTTTCTTCCATGCAGTCTGCCGAAACCAGTCTTCACATGCTTGGGTAGATAAGCCCTGACTCACCAAGGGTTTAAGACCCATTGGCTACCCTCACCTGGTTTAGGCCACCAGTCGAAATTGTTTACTGGGGTGTGGCTGTATGTTACAGCTTCTTGGAGACACAGGTGAGAGCTGGGTGCATGTGGGGACCAAAGGTGGGTGAGCTACCCCAAAGAAGGCATGACTGTTCCCCCACCAGAGGTGCTACCTCTCCAATACACTCCCATACACCCCAATACACTCTCGTAAATACAGTATTGATGTATACATTAGTTCTGTAATCATTTCCTGTATGAATAAAATGGATGTTCAGGCAGAGGGATGACACAAAATTTAGGGATGGTGCGAAAAACCAAAAGTTGAAGGGACAAGCTGCTTACAATGTAAACTTTCTACAAGTGCTTTTTTTTAGTTTTTAAATTTGTTATTTCAGCTTTGGCTGCAACACAACTTTGCAATTAACTACTGTATTCAGAGACTAATCCAGATCTGATTTACAAGGTTTCATTTTTATGAAATGGTGATTCCTTTGGTCTAAAGTAGCCATCTTTTCTGTTTTTCACTTATTTAAAAGTGTACCATTTTAACTGGAAAAGAAACCAGGGGTTAGTCAAACTCCTTGACCAATTGGCATGCGATTGTCAAACCCCTCAACCTCCTTGACCAATTGGCATGTGATTGTCAAACCCCTCAACCTCTTGACCAATTGGCATGTGATTGTCAAACCCCTCAACCTCCTTGACCAATTGGCATGTGATTGTCAAACCCCTCAACCTCCTTGACCAATTGGCATGTGATTGTCAAACCCCTCAACCTCCCTCTGGATTTTCTACTGTTAAAATATCTTCTCTGAATCAATAACTATATTTATAGATACAGTTTTGTTTTAGACGTTGTTAGTAATGATATAAAGTATGTTGACAGTATTAAAGTATGTTGAAAAATACATTGAAACCTGTGAGTTAAAATGGCTTTGTTGTTAAGGCATTGGACTCGTGACAGAAGGGAGCGGTTTGATTCCCATCATCAGATCAGCCCAAATCAACTAACTTGCTTTGTCTTTGGGCATTATCCTTTACTATATTTGGGCATTATCCTTTACTATATTTGGGCATTATCCTTTACTATATTTGCCTCTATATAATATAACTTTCAAAGTGTTGCTTTGCCATAAAAGACTTAGCCATAACCAGTCTATAAATAACATCAAAGGGACACAAATTCTGCCCTTACAATAAGTACCCTTTATAAGTGTTAAAAAGATATGAAAATAAGCAAAATGGTCCCATAAAGAAAGTTCTTAAATTATAAGCAGGTGCCCTTATAAGGGTAAAAAATGTTAAAAATTTAAATTAGCAAAAAGGACCTGTAAAGAAAGTTTTTAATTTACAAGCAAGTGCCTTTTATATTGATGTATCCGCTAAGTTAGTTTTCACTGTACATCAAAAACCCATATATTTATGATTGATTTAGGATTCATATCTTAAGAACTCCATAAACATTACCAAATTCTCCTGTAACACATTGTGTACATTTAATGTTTTATAATCCATCAATCCAAGAAATCATGTTCAATAATTGTATACTTTCATTCTTTTAAAAATATTGTTATGCTACAGAGACTCAGTGGTTATGGTGTTGGACTTGTGAGTCCTGGCTCAGTTATCACCATTGGACCAGTCCAGATCAGCTACCATGGTATGTTTTTGTGAGTGCTGGTTGAATTATCACCATTGGACCAGTATAGATCAGTTACCATGGTGTGTTCTTGGGATAAGCACTTTACTCAGCTTGTCCTGACACAATACACTCTTCAAGTTTTGTTGTGCTTTAAAATATGGAAAGCTCAAACCCTAGCCTTAATTCCAATATATTTTTGTAGATAACTTTTTCTCAAGAAAGTTTATAAATTCTCACAAGAATGAGATGAAAAGTTCAATCATGTATATTTGTACAGTAAGACATGCATTAACAGAGCTTTCCATTATATTTATACAGCAAGACTTGCATTAACAGAGATATCCATTATATTTGTACAGCAAGACTTGCATTAACAGAGATATCCATTATATTTGTACAGCAAGACTTGCATTAACAGAGATATCCATTATATTTGTTTTGGGGCCCCTAGTGGCCGAGTGGTCTAAAGCGCTCTCCATTACAGATCACTGCCATCTCACCTCTGTCTGTGTGGGTTTGAGTCTAGGATTCGGCGAATGTGGATATGTGAGAAAGCTTACCAGTAGCTTCTCGTGGGTCGGTGGTTCTTTCCGGGGATTTCCTGGTTTCTTCCTCCACCATTAATACTGGCCGCCATGTATAGCCTATTGTGTGCTGAAAAATGGCGTTAAGCCCCACAACAAAAACAACAACAACAACATATTTGTTTTAAGACTTGCCTTGGCATAGATATCCATTATATTTGTACAGCACTGACTTTCATTAATATAGATGTCTATTATAGTTGTACAGTAAGACTTGCCATAGCAAAGATATCAATACAAAGGACACCTGCTTATTAAGGACAACATTTAAGAATCCTTGTACCTTCTGTTTATCATAATATATAATTTAGAAATGAAGGACACGTGTCCATAAAGAACAGATTGTGTACAGAGGGTATTTCATCATACACAAAACAGTTATACCTTGAATGTTCCTTACAGAGGGCATTTCAGTGTACATAATGCAGTAATACATTGATGTTCTTTACAGGGGTATTTTACTGTATATATATAACAAAGATACATACCTTGAAAGTGGTATTTCACTGTACAAAAGACAGTGATTCATTGAAAGTTCTTTACAGAAGTTATTTCACTGTACAAAAACTGATGCCATGAAAGTTCTTTACAGAGGGTATCTCACTGTACACAATACAGTGATACCTTGAATGTTCTTTACAGAGGGTGCTTTATTGGTAACAGAACAGTGATACACATCTTAAGCATTCTTTACAGAGTGATACCTTGACTGTTCTTTACAGAGGGCATTTCACTGCAGTGTACACAATACAGTGATACCTTGACTGTTCTTTACAGAGGGCATTTCACTGCAGTGTACACAATACAGTGATACCTTGACTGTTTTTTACAGAGGGCATTTCATTGATGTCTTATTGTTTCCTCAGAAGTATCATTGTTAGGGAAGGGTGTCTTATTGTTTCCTCAGAAAGATCATTGTTAAGGAAGGGTGTCATGTTGTTTTCTCAGAAGGATCATTGTTAAGGAAGGGTGTCATATTCTTAACACAGAAGGAGCATTGTTAAGGAAGGGTGTCTTATTGTTTCCACAGAAGGATCATTGTTAGGAAGGGTGTCTTATTGTTTGCACAGAAGGATCATTGTTAAGGAAGGGTGTCTTATTGTTTCCACAAAAGATCATGGTTTGGGAATCGGTCCTATTGTTTCCCAGAAGGATCATGGTTAGGGGATGGGTCCTGTTGTTTCCACAGAAGGATCAATATTTGCTCAGCTTGTAATTTGTTTTGCAGAAACAAAACAATTTATGAAAAATCATTCTAAATGAAAATTAGTGAATTCACAGAATTTTCTCTTTTCAGACAAACTGTTTGCCTTCTTTAGACAATTAAGAAGTTGCTGACAATGGTCTGAAAAAAATTTGAAATTTATGTAGTTATAGTTTTAGCTGTATACATCTAAATATATTCTTTCAGTAGAAACAAAGTCAGTAGTTTGTCTTGAAACAAACAAAACTCAAAAACAGCCATATGATAAATATTTGTTTGGATGGAGGTGATGTGTGTGTGTGTGACACAGTTCAGTATTTGCTACAATGTGTTAAGCATGATTAATAAAGAATGACAAAGTGTAAAACTGAGTTAAAATATTGACTGTTGTCAGTCTGAAATACTTTGTGTAAATAACAACAAAATTTGCATGAAGAATAAAATATTCTTATATCATCTTCACATTTTTAAACAAGAATTTCAGAATAATATGAACAATTGTTAAAGCAGACAAGTGGGGAGGGAATTATAGCAACCTCAGTCTGATTAAAATCAAGTTTTACTCATAATAAGTACATCTGATGGGCATCAGTACTAGGCCTTAATCTTTTAGTAGCTAATCAAATTACTACTTCCTTATTTTTCAAACTGCAAGACATCATTTGGAACTCAACACAAACAATAACTCTCCCTAGCATGAATGACAATGCTTATCAGAGAGCTAAAAATAAATTGACCTGGAATTCAATATGTGACCAGAACATAAATTTCTATTAGCACCTGTCAGATCTCCATTATATTGGACATCTTCGTTTTAATCGATGCATGTCAGATCTCCATTATGTTGGACATCTCAGTTTTAATCGATGCATGTCATCTCCATTATGTTGGACATCTCAGTTTTAATCGATGCATGTCAGATCTTCATTATGTTGGACATCTCAGTTTTAATCGATGCTTGTTAGATCTCCATTATGTTGGACATCTCCGTTTTAATCATTGCTTGTCAGATCTCCATTATGTTGGACATCTCCGTTTTAATCAGTGCCCATCAGATCTCCAATATGTTGGGCATCTCATTTTTAATGAGATTATAAAATTCTCATGTTCATACTTAGACTGAAGTAAATAGTCTGAGATCTGATTGGCCCGTGTTTTAATACTGATCAGTCAGATGTCAAAATTGTGAGATTTAGTTTTGTGAAGAAGTCATACTGTGTTGGTGCTGTCATAGATTTTTACTTACCATGATTGGTATGTAGTATTTCAACTGTCTTTTTATGTGTACATGTGTTTGCCAGCCTTTTTATTGTTGATCACATGTATTTATAGAAGTGTTTGCAAATAATAATGAAAAAATAAAGTTATGATCATGTGTAATTTAATATATGTAATTCTAACTTTGTTAAATGTAAATAAAGTTATGATTATAACTAATTTTAAGTATGTAATTTTAACTTTGCTAAATGAAATTTCTTTGTGAGGATTGTCAGTAAATTGTTTATGGGCTGGCAAATTGTTTTGTTGTATTCCTTATATGTAGTATTTACTTTACTGACTCTGCTGACATAATTGGAATCTTTCAATTGTTTACGGGTAACTGTTAGTATTTGTAGTTAGCAAATTAAGTAGGAAGTGTAAATGACCTTGACCTTGGTCCCATAAAAGTAATAGGCTGCATTTGCTGCCTTTATTTTTTCTCAGGATTTTTATTCAAAATATTTTTTGGATAGTATGATTTCATTTATCTCAGATGAAAGTAGACACATTATTGATGGTACTGTTTATTCCTGTCTTTACCAATATACATGAATTTATTGGAGTTCTTTTTGGAACAATGCAAATAAAAGTATACTAAAATGTATACTAATCAAATTCCAGTCAATATTGTGAATGAATCTGAGGTAATTGAGTTATTATTTATAAAAATATCTTTGTTAATATAGTGTATGTCCATGTATAATACTCTTTCCTCTGAAATGACACATTTCCACCATAACGTTTTTGAACTTTAACAAAATATGTATACCTTTCTGTTGAGACCTTTAGTAGATTTTTACCAAAAGGTTTTTAAGCTAGTTTTGCAGAGAGGTTTAGTAGAATTTTACCAAAATGGTTTTAAGCTAATTTTTGCAGCTGAGATTACTTTTGTTTAGGTAATTATTTAATTTTATTGATTTATTGAATAATTAATTATTTATTTTATTATAAATTTATAAGATGTATTATTGTATTATTATCATTCAGATTTTTATTTGCATCAGATAAATTGCATAAAAATGTATCCATTTGGAGTATGATTTTTTAAAAAAACAGAGATAGATGTATTAATTTTAAATACAAAATGGTATATCTAGATTTCATGTTAATGTTTAAGATCTTAGTTTCTGTTTGCTGTGTTATATTTATATCATAAAAAAAGACTGAAGAAAATGTACTGCATTGAAATGTGTGTTGTATTACTAACATATTTGTCTCATTTATTTAGTTCTTGAATATATATTCTCAGTTTTAAGATTTCATGTCAAATCACATTCAAATAAAGTTGATAATTTTATGGGTGTTGTGGTGGGTAAGTTCACAATTTGGTAGAAAAGTTGACATTTGTAAATTTCTTTTGTTTGTATAATGTTTCCATTTCAGGCTTCATAATATCTCTCTCTCTCTCTCTCTCTCTCTCTCTCTCTCTCTCACACACACACACACACAACACACAACACACATGTATACATTCACATAACACTTACCAATACAAGACACAGAGGGAGAGATTATATTCCCAGAAGCATGGGTAAAATATTTTTCTTCCCTTCTTTCTTCTCTCCTTTCTTTGTATAACCTAGTCATACAATGGAGTGCATTAAGTTATGATGTCCATCCTTCCATTCAGATATGTTTCTGTTCCCAATTTCATTTCTGTTCAGTAACTTAAGTTCTCCATGCTGCACCATTACAAAACTTGCTTGCATTTTGGGGTGGAGAAAAAACCGATTGACTTTGACCTCAATAGGTCAAAAGGTCAAGATCAAATGGGCTGAACGAGGAGAAACATTTTATAGACAATATCTTGACTAGTGACTTGATCAAACTTTGCAAATGAGTTGCATTTAACATAAGAAAGAAACTTGTTGAGTTTGGGGCCAAAAAGTCAAAGGTTAAGGTCACAATGATTCTAAGAAGATAAATACCACTCCTGTTCATAAGCTATGTTTCATGGTTTTCATTCGAGACAAGAAAGATACACATTCACTTTGGGATCAAAAATCAATGTCACATGGATTAAGTAGGAAAACTATTTCCATAAAACTACTTCACATCGGCACCACATTCCCTAAGTTTTGTGGATGGCTTACATTTGAGATAAAGAAGACACCTGTTGATTTGGGGTTCAAGAGGTAAAAAGTAATGGCTAAAGAGACTCCAAGGAGGAAAACAACTTCCGTAAAATAACTCAAGTCCAATACCACAAACAGCGATTGAACTTTGTGATGGCTTACCTTTGAAACAAGAAAAGCGTGTATTGACGTTCTGCCAATAGGTCAAATGTCAAGTTCTCTAAAATTGAAAGAAGAAACATGGTTACCATAGAATGACTAGGCGTGTGTACCTCTTACCTTGAGCAATTTTGTTTTATCTGGCTTACATTTGAGACAAGGAAGACACATGTTGATTCCAGATTCAAATGGTCAAAGGTCATGACTCCAGTAAGACACACTTCTTTGTGATATACCCAGTCCTAGGTTCATTAGTAGTTTGCATTTTGACATCCTTTTGGCAGACTTGCATGTGAGGCAATGATGAAACCTATTGAGTTTAAAGGCACGATGCCATAAATCAAAGTCATACTGGCTCAAACTTTAAGTCAACAGCACATGATTTGATCAAACTGTTTGAATTGCTGTCAGTGAAGTTTATACATTTCAAAATTTAATAAAACTTTCTGAATTGCTTGTACTTGACGTAATGAAGAAACTATATATTTTATGATCTATTTTACATTTTCACGCTGTTTTTGATGGAAAGTTCTAACGTAAGTGATACAACTCCCTCCACCTTCTTAAATTAAGTAAGAACAAAGAAGCGAAACCGACAATATTAGTAAAATAAATCCTAAAAGTTCTGTCACAAGTCTAAAAGTATAGTGTTCCTAATGAATGAATTTGTTGATGTACCAATAGTCTTGAATAGATTGATGTACCAACTGTCTTGATGTATCACAAGGATATAATCCAAAATGCCTTTGAATGAATTCACAAAAATCCCAAAATAGCGCTTTAGTATAAATAATCAATGTGCACTTTGTAATTCCAATAATTCATTTCATTAAATGATTCCTCTCTAATTATGTCTGAACATAACAGTAATTAATTCCACATAATGAACTTAAAACAGGAATGAATAATTGTTTTACCACAACCTTACATAAAACCTAAGACAAAATAAGATGACAACACCTGTCTCGTTGAGCATTTCTACAAAAGTTGAACCAGGCAACATCATGCGTCACGGGGAAGGGGCGGTTACGATGTACCAATTTACGGTACAGATGAGCTATTTAAAAGAAATAAAGAAATATTCGTCCATTTCTTGTCTATCTGGCCCTCTCTGTCTAAGTAAAATTAATTCTCCCTGTCGATTCGGTATGTATCGATTTGTCCGTCCATTTGACTGAGAGGTCTGCTTCCGGACAATTTGATTAAAAGTCTAAAGGAGACAACAACAGTAACACGGCAATCAGTATGAAAGAAATGAATTGGTAAAATAAGTGTGCAGGTAATCTCGAGCAGTGAAGCAGTTTGAACTAATGATGTCGCACAGTCAGAACTATGAATTCAGTTTGGCCAAAGTGATACTACTTAATTAGAATTTTTTTCTCATAGTATACAACAGTATAAATGTACTTGGTTATTCCATGCTGGGTCTTACTATATACACTAGTAAAAATGTACTTAGTTATTCCATGTTGGATCTTCCTGTTTTCAGAAATAACACGTACTTAGTGTTCCATGTTGGGTCTTACTCATCTTCGCTAGCCGAGGTTCCCTATCTACACCTTGGTAGATCGATCCGATATTTCAGTGCCTTGACATAGCGACATCTAATTTATTTCATGTATTGCCTCCTTTAGTATGTAATGTCAACTAACCAGAAGCGTACAACAGTGGTACATTTTATCAGTCGAAATGGTGGTGGCAAGTGACTTCAAATGGATACCTTCTAAATTTAACATCAAAAGTATGACTATGTACCAGAGAGAAGTTACTACAGATGGATTTGAGTGAAAGGATGTATTTTTAACACGCACGCACCGGCAATGGAAAATTGCTTATTTATGAGTCCATTCCAGTTTTGTACTTCCTTTATTTCGTTCATGTAGGGACAGTGTTCAAATTTGAAAAAAGCTTGATTTTCTTTAGATACGGTGGCTTAGCGAAGATGGGTCTTACTGTATTCAGAAGTATAAATGTACTTAGTTATTTTATTTTGGGTTTTACCGTATACAACAGAATAAATGTACTTAAATTCCATGTTGAAGTGTAACCAATATAGATGAAGTTATGACACGATTATTGTATCTTAGAATATCCCCCCCCCCACCATAACATCTTTGTTAAACTGAGCTTCTTTTAAAAGCAGTTAAATTCTGTGTAATCTTTGTGGCCTCATATTGCATAATTATACCAAAATATGGTTAACGAGGTTATATTGATGAGTAACATCTTAACTGATAGTGTTGAAAGATTGACATGTTATGTCCTGCAGATAGATGTACGGATGAAAGCAGGTATGGAATTACGAAGTAGAAGTTACCCTAGCGTTAATTGTTCCTAATTATGTTGATGGCTGGGGTCTTATGTCCCAGGCACCATACGTATAGCTATTACTTACAGAGCTAACGGAACCTCACATGGCAATTACCGACTTGCTTTTCTAACTTCTAACTATCTACATAACATTATATTCATTTCCCTCGTTGAATAATTATACATATATTTGATTAGAAGTTTTATTCTCTCTACGTTAATGAAGTTGGGCTTGTAACAGTGAAAAAAAAAATGGTAATATATGGAGCAAATTAAATTTGCTATTTATTTCATTACCATATTCAGCTGTCTAAACAAACATTCGCCAAACAATACATGTGTGTTCCACATTATTAGTTCCACCGCAACCAACATTTGCCAGTCAATAAAACCTATGTGCCGATTATTGGTTCCACGTGACCTAACTGAATGAAAGCAGAAATTTAAGGTTTCAATTTGTTATTACACAGTGAATGACATAATATAATTATTTTTTGAACAAAGAAATAAATATTGGCCAGTTTGGTTGTATATTTTACATCTCAACCCATTTACTGTCCAAATATTTTCAGAAGAAAAATGTTTTCTTGCGTTTAGAGAGAAATAAATTTTCTCAGGAATGGTTTTATGCAGAAGAGTATGAGATGCAGTCTTAAAGTCATGTATGCGTGAAAATTCTGTTACCAATATTCTGAAGTTCTCGTAATCGATAAAAAAATTTATTTCTGATCCCGGCGTAATAGCATAAGGGGCACAACTCTTTTAAGAAGCACTCTTTCTTTACGAAGGAATTATTTCTTGACGTAACGGTAGCATTTTAATTAAGCTGTCGAATTTTCCGTCTTTAGTAACCACCTCCACAAACAGCAAAAACTATATGTTGATTTTATATAGCTTATAGCACGATGTATTGAGCACTGTCTAGCATATAAAGGAATTTAGAATGGATACTCAGATTTTCAACGCTTTCTGAGTATTAAACGTACGCTTCAATGAGGTCCAGATTGTATAAACAAATAAATCAAAACTTCTTTATCTCAGCCATCAATTACTCAAATACACGGCATACAATTTTCATTCTCCTGCGACCCTAAACAAATCGAAACAACCGATAATTCGAACAAACAAGAGCCCCGCGAAGGACTGGGCTCTTCTTGCCACATAAAATAGATAGGAATTCATCTTGTTACCATTGTTTCCTTTTAAGTGCAGAGTGTTGAAATCATCCCTGATATTATTCAGCCATAACCAGATTTTCAAATTAGCTGCTGTGGTGGACATATTGGATATCAGATTGGACCATTTTGGTGCAGGATCAAAGAGACATTGGAAGCCTTTGGTGAAAACCCCATGTTTATGTAATCATCCATTTAGAGGGAATAAGGACAAGAGAGCCGTCGTGGCAGCATTACATAATGTATGATTGACACCATTTTCATTAATGAGCAACTAGAAAACATACAAACTCTATGGATGAAAACCCCATGTTGATATGGACATCAATTTAGCGGAAGTCGAGATTACAATATTTTCAATATGGCCACCAAGATTATGAAGTGAAGAGCAACGTTGCAGCATTTTCATTTAGGACCAAAACAAAACACTATAAGAACTCCTCTAATGCAAACCCCATGTCACAATGGAGTTTCATTTAAGGGGAGTAGAGCTAACAGGATTTTCAAGATGGTCGTCTGCTGGTGAAAATACCGTTTTGATGTGATTTTCATTTTTGGAGATGTAACGAAAAAAAAAAACATTTTCAAGATGGCTGTCATGCTGGCTATATTGGATATCAGATTTATACCATTTCCATTTAGAACTAATTAGACATCATAAGAAGTATTTTGGTGAAAACACAGTCTCAATATATCAGACTATTTAGGACTAATTAGACAATATAAGAAGTCTTACAGTAAAACAACAGACCAACTTATAAACTCTCCTGATCTGTGACCAGTATTGCTAAAAGTCGAGCAGAACTTCAATGTTTGCAATATTTGCTTCAAATATATAAATAGTATAGGTGCACTCTGAAGAGAAAAATGCCACTCTGGAGAAATGGGGAATTAGACACGGGAAATTTAGCATTAATCCAGAGGTTTGAAATCTCAATGGCACCCTGAGGACATGGGGAATTTAACAGTAGTCCTTAAAATGGCATTTCACTTCGTCCCCCGAATGTTTGTTTCTGTTCCGAAGAAAAGAATGGCACTGTGCAGACAAAGGAATGGTAAAGTTGAAAACGTCCATAGGTTTAACATTACTATAGCACGTTAGATTTTAACATTACATTTCCCATTGTCCCCTAGAGTTTATTTTGCTTTCGGTTAGAAAAATATTAGCGTTCTGGGGACACGGGGAATGATTGTACAATTAACAATGTTCATAGGTTTAACATACACTTTTATTGACTAGCACCACCACCTACTGACTAGCCCATATATCTACTGACCAGCGCCCACTTATCTACTGATCGACACCGACACCTACTGACCAACACTTAGACATGAAAAGCAACCCGCCTCTAACAAGCACCTATATCTACTTACCAACACATACAGCTACTACAACACGCCTTTCGGCTGACCAGCAGTCATCCCTACTGTCGAACATACTTTATGACCCGCCAGTGTGAGTTGGGATGCAAAATAGGAGGTAGATTAAAGAGTAACACAGAGAACAGACATATTATCATACGTGGAGTTTAAGGAGATAGAAGAGTAGGAATGTCCATACACCCACAAGCATCGTATCACCCCTGAAAAGGTAGAAATGTTCACACACAAACATATTGATATACTAGTACACACAAGACAGAATTGTTGAGAGGGGTTTAAGGTTTAGTTGCGATTGTCGTAAGACAAATATATACACATACAATCCCGCACAAAACAGAAAAGTGGACCGAGGTTTTAGTTACAGTTGTGAAATACGAAAGACACGCACACCTTAAATCAAATATTGGCAATGACTGAGTAGTATCTTTGCTTCTGAGAGATCTGAATTGTCCTGAAATGGGCTTTTGACTGTTGTCCTACAGCGTTGAAGTTATCTACATCCGGAACAACGGCACCTCTTGGGTCGGGCTCTATAGGCCCCATATATTCTACATTCATCCCCAACCCAAGGGTTAATGGTCACGGAGAGGAAAAGTGAGGTCACGGAGAGGAAAAGGTGAGGTCATGGAGAGGAAAAGTGAGGCTTAAAAGCTTCACTTTCCACGTCCTCCGCTTGAGGGTTGAGGGGACACCTGCTCATGATGTGGGTGCTGGTGTCGCTGCCATGGAAGGAACAATCGATATTGTTCGTTTTGATACTTTTCCTCTTCCCACAACCTCTTCTATTTTTCTACTTGTTTATATATGACGGCCCTCGCCAGTTTAATTGCTAACTGTGAATGACAACATACTCCTTCTGCTGGATCTCTTTTTGAGTTGTAATTCCATTTCTACAAGCCGGACCAGGGGGTGCTTCACCCTCATTAAGCGAACTAGGTTTCAATTAACATACCGCTAATGTTACAAAGGGGGTTCCTGGTCGATGACTGTCGTCCGTGTTTATGACATCAGCTCGAACGTCTTATGATTATCAGTGAGGCAGTACACACCACTGGACCCAGAACAGCTTCGATACGTGTCGTCTTTAAGGGAGTTAATGGAGGTGTCGAACTTTATATCAAGCCTTTATGCCATCCTTTCAAGATTGTTTCTTCTAGGATGAGGTCCATGTTTCTTTCCAGATACGCTTCCAACATTTCTTCTTGACTTATCTTCATAAATTAGTTGTGTTATTTTTGAAGAGGATGAACGATTTGACAACCTTAACGACGTTAGAGAGTGGTTCTTTTAGCTAGGTAGCTAGCAAAACAGGAAACAAAAGTGTTGTTCATGTTCTGACCATCGCGACATTGCTACTGTTACTTTCACTTCTCTACTTTGAGGAAATGTCTGTGCCTTCTGTAGTTTCTGGATGGTTAACATCATCCTCATCATTGTGCATTCATTAATGCTCAATTTTTCTTTGTTAGTTTAGGATCACATCGTTCAGATTATTGATTTCGGTGATATTATCTAATTATGCATACAAGATCACGATCACTGCGTTCTCGAGGGCTACTTAAACTGAAGTTCTGCACTTGGTTTTAAAGGATGGAAATGTCCCTCATCAACGCCTTGGTCTTGTGTTTTGAAAAATATATCACCAATAACCTTTATGGATGGCTTCCTGCACAAAACATAAAGCGTGTAAGGCAAAATATCTTAGAGCGGGTTCTACCGAAAACAAAGATATCGATTTCTGTTGAAAAGATATACACCGATAACCTTTCCTGGTGCAATCTTCATCTATGGAGATATGTGAAATATTATATTGCATTCTTTTTTTCGCTTTCAGTGTTATGTGATAGAATTGTTATGTTATATATATATATATATATATATATATATATATATATATATATATATATATATATATATATATATATATATATGATGTTATAGTATTTATTCTATATTATACAGATAGTCATACTTATGTCATATAATGTCATGGTATAAGATAGACTATAGTCGACTTCAAGTTAACATTTTTATAACTGAACAAACGAACTGAATTCATTTATACGTTAGTAGTAGAGTGGGGCGATATGGGGACAATGGGGCCTTAATGTTAAATTTTGGTGTTTGTACCCTGGCCACAAGGGGAATTAAACATGGGTATGACTATAGAACAACAAGGGGAATTTAACATGGGAGCAGATTGGGACTGTCTAGCGACAAGGGATTGGGACTGTCTAGGGAAAAATGGGAATTTAACATAGGGAATTTATACTGACAATGGATTGGGACTGTCTATGGGAGTTTGTAACCTGGGAACAAACGGGAATTTAACATGCGTGGGACTGTCTAGGGACAATGGGAATTTAACATAGTGACAATGGATTGGGCCTGTCTAGGAACAATGGATATTTAACATAGCAACAAGGTATTGGGACTGTCTAGCGACAAGGGGAAAATGGAACATAACGACAAGGGAGTGGGACTGTCTAGGGACAAGGGGAATTTAACACAGCGACAATGTATTGGGCCTGTATAGGGACAATGGGAATTTAACATAGGGAATATTTAACATGGATGGGACTGTCTAGGGACAACAAGGGAAATTTAACACAGCGACAAGGGATTGGGCCTGTATAGCGACAAGGGGAATTTAACATAGGGATTGTTTAACATGGATACTGTCTAGTGACAATGGAAATTTAACACAGCGACAAGGGATTGGGCCTGTATAGCGACAAGGGGAATTGAACATGGTGGGACTATTTAGGAACTGAACATGGATAGGCTTCTATATGGGCAAGGGGAATTGGATAGGGTGACGTCAAGGTACTGGACACTGAGGAAACAATGGCAGCAATGTTGCAAGTGGATGACCTCAATCGTGCGGAGTAGTTAGGAACAGTGTTGCAAGTGGCTGACCTGAATAGGCGCTACTCTAGGGACAAGGGACAAATAGAGACATAGACATAGAGACAGGGTTAGAGACGTAGACATAGATTTATCGACATAAATCTATCACACAAACATACTATAAGGGCAAGAGAAATTTAGCATGGGTGTGGACTGTCTAAGGACAATGGGAATTGAACATGGGACTATCTAGGGACAAGGGGACCTTAAACATGGATGGGCCTGTCTGGGGACAATGGGGAAATTGTATAGGGCCTGTCCAGGGACAAGGGTGATAGAGGGCCAAACACAACAGAGACAGAGACAGACATATACAAATACAAACCCGAGATTTATATATAAAGCATTACCTAGACCTGAAATTATATTGGCGGTGTTCATAACTTTGCATAATTGTAACGATGCTATAAATAGCTATAATCAAGGAAAAGACCAACGCCAAAATGGATGTGACTAAAAGTAACGCTAAAATTACGAAATTGTCCTAGAATTTAACTAAAACATATCCCTGAACATTTAGGTTACATTGGTTTAGCCTAAAATGAATAAACCTAGTAACTATTTATAGCCTCAACTTGTGTGACGATCCTGTTTAAAAACTCTAGTATTTATTTATAGCTACAACCTGTGAAAATTCCTATTAAAAAACCCCAAGTCTATATTTATTGCCTCAAAATTTCTAGCAATTCCCCTTGTCCCTATACAGGCCCATTCATGTTCACTTCCTATATAGTGCCCCAGATAGTCCCACCATGTTAAATTCCCCTTGTCCCTAGACAGTCCCAATCCCTTGTCGTTATTTTCTATTTTCCCCTTGTCGCTGGACAGCCCCAATCCATTGTCACTATGTTAAATTCCCATTGTTCCTAGACAGTCCCACGCATGTTCAATTCCCGTTAGTCTCCAGGGTACAAACACCCATAGACAATCTCAATCCATTGTCGCTATGCATTCCCTATGTTAAATTCCCTAGACAGTCCCAATCCCTTGTCGCTAGACAGGCCCAAGCTGCCCCATGTTAAATTCCCCTTATAGCTCTATAGTCCCACCCATGTTAAATTTCCCCATGTTAAATTCACCTTGTGGCCAGGTTACAAACATCCAAATGTAACATTAGGGCCCCATGGTCGCCACATATGTTTCGTCGTTAGGTCAATATCAATTATCACTATGCTTGAAAATCAAATATATATGTATCTATCCTACTTATGGATGAAACAGTATTGATATTTTCGGATAAATTCTTTAATTTTATCACCCTTGGTAACAGGAACACACCTTATTCACAGCTGTGAAACTCTTATACTTTCAAATCCTTGGTGATAGATGAAACATTGATGATTGTTGTGTTTAAATAAACATGGTGATCGATCCAGATGTCATTCATATTTGTTTGTAAGTTCCATACGTTGATGATTGTTTGCTTACTCGTTTTACATGATCTGATTAGTTCCAGTTAGGTTTCCTTATATCGGTTGTTTAATTCGGAGCGTATCTTTCTGTTAAATCCATTGTTGGACTTTACGCGCATGAGTATGGCGTCAGAGTCATTCATTGTTCATTCCTGAAATTGCTTACATTGCTTTTGTTAAAATTCAACCCAATCACGGCTTCATCCTGTCACAGCTACGTTCATGATAGTGTCACAACAATTAGACAATGAAAAGAGGAACTAGTAGTAGTAGTAATTATAGCAGTAGTGGCAACAGTAGTAGATGTTGTGGTGATTGACTTGCTGACAACAATGATGACAACAACTATGACGGCAGACTCAATCGTATCTGGTCATTCTGTACCCAAGTCGTTTCATACCCAAATGAGTCGTTTCGTACCCAAAACAATGGTCGTTTCATACCCAAGGTGCTGGTCGTTTCGTACCCAATGTTATGGTCGTTTCGTACCTGAAGTACAAATATAACCACCAATATCATATAAAAAAGATTACCTAAGGTGCTGATCGCTTCGTACCCAATGCTATAGTCGTTTCGTACCTAAAGTACAAATACAACCACCAATATCATATAAAAAAAGATATTTCATACGTATTTCAAACTGTTTAAAGCTGTTCAATGTTGCTTTTTCTTCCCTTGTGATAGATAGATAGATAGATAGATAGATAGATAGATAGATAGAAGCATACAAAATTATAATGATAATTACACGAACGACCAATGTTAAAATGAATCTACATGTTAGTGAAATAACGTATATATATATATATATATATATATATATATATATATATATATATATATATATATATATATGGATAATAATAATAATAATAATAATAGGAACATAATTATTATTATATGAATTCTACGTGAACTTGTATACTTTAACGGGAAGAATACTTGAAATGTTAAGTTAACAAATGTTAAAATCCACGGATATCTAGTAAGTTGAAGCTTTCAAGCTAAATTCAGTTTCACACGTGTTTGATTATTTATTTATTTATTTTGTTTTATTTTGAAATAAATACACGATGTCTCTGGTTTTCAGCAACCTTTTGATTCGGAGAAATCTTAATAAATTCCATGTCAAGAATTATTTGACATTAATACGATATTTACCTCACATGTTTACTGGGGATTTACTTTATCTTCGGAAATTTAGATTTGTTTTACTCAGGCACTAATAATT
>JAECUM010006994.1:0-58492 GCA_016617855.1 Megalonaias nervosa
AAAAAAAGACGAAGTAAGGAGACACAATTCGTTTTTTCAACCCTAACAATTGACTTTGGTTTGTTATTGTTCGCATTGAGAGTAACGTGTCTTGCCTAAAAACACAACGCGGCAATATACCTGTCTTGGCCTGGGAATGGTACCCCATACTCCTGAGTTCGGGTCATGGGCACCCGCAGGATTGTTTTGTAAGGGGGGGGGGTCAGGACTTTGTGCAGGAGGGGGGTCAGAATTTTCAGGGAGAGTTAGTATAAGGGGCAGTCTGAAACTAAAGCTAATATTTATTAAGCGTTTTGAACAGAATCTTGTGACATATTTTCAGCTTCATTTGCATGATTAAACTCTTCGGAATATATATATATATATATATTTGCAGTATGATTGGGGGGGTCACGTGATCCCCCTTGACCCATGCTTCGGGCGCCCATGGTTCGGGTCCACCATGCAAAACACAGAGTTACTGCGCCTCTCATTTATCGGTGTGCACCAGAGGGGCACAGCAACATTTTGCATAGTTGCTAAAGTGAGTTTTTGTTGGGCACTGATAGTAAAGTATGTTGCCTGAAAACACAACAAGGCAACGGATCGGGCTTAGCCTGGGAATGGAACCCTATACTCCTGGGTATGAGTCTTGCATATATCACATCCCAGTGTATCGGTGTGTACCAGAGACTAAAAACAATATTTTGGTTTTATTCGCCAATCCCACTTTAAGTCATATTGCCGAAACAGTGTGCATCAGAGACGAACAACTTTTCTGTTTTGCTTGGACTAAGCCCGCTTTTCAAGGTTTTTGCCTGGTTGCTTTAGTGAGCGTTTGTTGGACATCAAGTTAGTGTCTTGCTAAGGGCAAAACACGACACGCGACCCGATCTGATCTTGGAATTAAACCAAGTACTCTTGTATAGGAGTTCAGCACGCTAAGCTCTACTGAAAGGCATTTCTGAGTTCTAGCATCAACTGGGATCTTTCAGGTTCGTTTTTCTTTCTTTGTTATTATACACACTACTGAACAAGTAATTTAATCTCCATATAAATAAGAAACTCCATATTTATTGGCGTTTATGTGTTAAAGACTATGTTAAAATAAGGTAAGAAAAGATATGCTAAATTGGTACTTTATATTAATTATAATTTTTTTAAAAATATTCCTTTATTTCCTTCTAAAAGTATGTGAAACAAACATGACTTCTTTGGCCTACTATCACCTTTACTCCTCAGAATTAAATTATCCCCACCCCCAACCCATGCCGATTTTGTCAGAGAATTGGAGGAATAGCCTTTACCTTAACGCCCCAATGCCGCCGTTTTTCATAAATTTCACCATTCTTTCAAACTAACTAAAGTTTAGAAGGAAGAAAATGAGTTGTTAAAAAAGAGCTTATCTTGCATAAACTGTTCCTTGAAATAATCAAGATGTTAGGTTTAAACAACATTCAAATATTCAGTTTGGAAATTAAGAGGTGCCACCCCTTAATTCAGTCACTTCAATCGCTCGTAATTTTGTTCGTTTCCGGGAGTTCTTCAAAAGTAGTGATGGGATATTTTCGACAAATTCTGTAAGTGACTAACCTAATAGCAACAACATTTGCACATGGCTTACAAACTAATTCGAGAGGGAATGAAGAGAGGCAGGTCCGATCTTTTTAAGCGGATCTGAGAAGAAAAAGCGTGAATTAGATAAAAATAACACTCTGGTGAATATTGGTGATCATCTGGTGCGCTGGAGGAATTTGAACGGCAAACTTGGGCTGAAGAAAAACACATCTGTTGTGGATTTCCATACGACACAGACTTGTAAAAAAAATGTACGTCAGTTTTGCCTTTACAGAAAAAAATACTCGTAAATGCTAGGCTGAGTACTACAAAATGAGAATTGCGTATCACATAAGAAGTACTTACCGTATCCAACATAACGTGGTGTTCGAGTCTTATCTTTACAACGGTGACGTCTTCAAATCTTGTGTTCCAGTTTTCCACTGAAATCGGTTGACCCACGGATGTAGTAGTAATAGAAAACCAGGTTTCTAGCTCAAAGACCCTCCTTTCCCCTTCAAAACCCTTCTATGTTGACATTTTCTTCAGCTCCGATGATGACTTTTACATTTCTGACAAAATAAGGGGGTCTCTGATCTAGAAACACTTGTTTTCTCACCTATTCGTAATTCTAGAATGACTCATCACGGAATTTCCAGAATGAGTCATCACGGAATTTCCAGAACAGATACAATTCTGTTAGGTAAAAGATCGCGGAATTTCCAGAATGACTCATCACGGAATTTCCAGAACATATATAACTTTGTCAGGTAAAAGATCGCGGAAATTCCAAAGATTACGTAATGAAAATTCCAAAGAACATTCTAGAAATTATGTAATGGAAATTATAAAAATTTACGTAATGGAAATTTCGCGTAGGCGTTATAACGCTATTAAAGGCAGGCAAAAATTTTCTCCGTGTTCATTCAGCAAGTGGATTTGTACGTGAACAGGTAAGTAAAAGTATTGTTTGAGATTATTTTTTTTCTAGAGTTTAGATAAAATTTTATACCATATTATCACCATACTTTTTTTGATAATTATTTTCATACTTGTTAACTCTCATTGGTAGAATATCTGTTAACATACTGTCAATAATACGGAACTCTCGTATTAAGCCTGCTAGAGTGGAACCCCATCAGTGAGCGGATCTTGACTGCCCGATTTCAGTCACGCTTCCAAAAGGTCACCATCATACAGTGCTATGCACCGACCAACGTTGCAGAGTGGGAGAAAAAAGAAGAATTCTACGGGCAGCTAGAGAGTGCGATGTTGAAGGTTCCTAAGAGAGACATTGTGATAGTCATGGGCGACTTCAATGCCAAAGTGGGAAAGAGAAAAGATGGCGAGGAGGCTGCCATGGGTCAACATGGATGTGGTGAGGGAAATGAAAACGGAGATCTTCTTCTCGAGTTCTGCCAGGACAAGGACCTGGTTATAGAAGGGACGCTCTTTGAGCATCGAAGAATCCACAAGGTGACAAGGAGGTCACCAGACCTGACGACAGAGAACCAGATCGACCACGTGATGATTTCCAGGCGATGGAGAAGTGACATGCAGGATGTCAGGGCATACCGAGGAGCCGATGCCAACACAGACCACTCTCTCGTCATCGGAAAATTCAAGGCAAAGATCACAAAAGCGAAGAAGGAGGATGGAAGGAAACGGCGCTTCGATGTCTCTAAACTGAAGGACAAAAACCTGGAAAGAAACTTTGTGGACACACTTAGGAACCGTTTCGAAGCTCCTGCCGGCCTAAGCGACGAGGAAGAACAAGGACCACTCCAGGAGCTGTCAGCAGCGGCATTGGAGAAGAAGTGGATACGCGTAAAGGATACCATTGTTGGCACGTGTGAGGAAGTACTTGGTATAAGGAGAAGACAGTACAAACCTTGGCTGTCAGCAGCGTCCATCCAGGACATTGAGCAGCGAAGGGAAATAAAGCTGAAACTGGATCAAGCGAGGACAAGAGGTCAGAAGCAACGCTTGCAAGAGAGATACAGCAAGCAAAACAAACGAGTGAAAAAGAGTGCTAGGAAAGATAAGAGAGCTATGATGAATATCTGACATCTGAAGCCGAGAAAGCGGCATAAAGAAACGACCTGAAGGAACTCTACCACACAACAAGACTCCTAGCTGGAAAGACCACCAACCCGCAGAAACCAGTGAAAGACAAGGAAGAAAATGTCATCAGCAACCCAGAACTGCAGTTAGAACGCTGGCAAGAGCACTGCAAGGATACCCTCAACGGAACTCCAGTAACAGACCCACCAGACATCCAACCCGGGGAGGATCTGAATATAAACTTGGAGCCATTCACAATGGAGGAAATCATCATGGCTATCAAGAAGACAAAGCGAGGAAAAGCACCAGGACCGGATAACATCCCACCAGAGGCACTCAAGGCAAACCCGCAGCTGACAGCTGAAATAATCTTCGACCTGGTCCAAGCAGCATGGGAACAGAGCAAGATCCCGGAAGAATGGAGCATAGGGTAAATCATGAAGCTGCCAAAGAAAGGGGACCCTGCGGACTGTAACAACTGGCGGGGGATCCAACTTCTCTCAATGTGCAGCAAAGTGTTTACTCGGCTTTTCTTGGGAAGGATTCAGAAGGCGATAGACGACAGACTGCGAGAAGAGCAAAGCGGGTTCCGACCAGGAAGATCTTGCACGAAGCAAATTGCGACCTTACGCGTAATCATTGAACAGAGTCTGGAATGGCGGTCACCACTGTATCTGAACTTCATAGACTTCCAAAAGGCTTTTGATACGGTGGACAGAGCCACGATGTGGAAGATTGTACACCACTATGGAGTGCCAGAGAAGGTCGTGGAAGTCCTGCAAAGCATCTACAGCCACACTAGCTGCCAGGTTATCCACAATAACACTCTTTCACCAGCTTTTGAGGTTGTTACCGGAGTGAGACAAGGCTGCCTTCTCTCTCCTCTACTCTTCTCTATAGTCATCGACTGGGTTATGAAAACAAGCATTGACAGACCAGTGGGGATCCAGTGGACCATGATGAATAGGCTCGAAGATCTGGACTTTGCTGATGACATCTGCCTCCTGTCACATACCTGGGGAGACATGCAGAAGAAAACGACCCTGTTACAAGAAACTGCTAGCAAAGTAGGCTTATCCATCAATGGCAAGAAGACCAAGTCTATGCGCATGAATGCTCAGCAAACTGACCCCATCACTCTGGAAGGACAAGCACTGGATGATGTTGAAGTATTCACCTATCTTGGAAGCGAGGTGAGCAACAAAGGAGGAACAGACGAGGACATCAGAGCCAGAATCCGCAAAGCACGTCACTCCTTCGCCATGCTCAAGCCAATCTGGACCAGGAGGAAACTCAGCCTCAACACCAAGATACGCATATTCAACACCAATGTGAAGACAGTGTTGCTCTACGGCTCTGAGTCATGGAAACGAACAAAGGCGCTGGACCAGAAGCTCCAAGTCTTCATCAACAAGTGCTTGAGACAGATCCTTCGCATCTGGTGGCCTGAGAAAGTGTCCAATGAAGAACTCTGGAAAAGGACAAAGCAATAGCCGATCACTGTAACCATCTCTAGAAGGAAATGGCGATGGGTAGGCCACACTTGGAGAAAAGGCAGCAGTAACATCGCGAAGCACGCCCTAGAGTGGAATCCCCAAGGGAAGAGAAATAGAGGACGCCCTGCCAACACATGGAAAAGAACACTCGATGCCGAGCTGAAAACCATGAAACTATCGTGGGGAGAAGCAAAGAAAGTGGCACAGGACAGGGACCGATGGAGGGCAGATGTGGACGCCCAATGTGCCAACTAGGCACGAAGAGGATTAAACTAAACTAAACTTGTATTAAGTCGTCCATATAATATTTTATACCTCACAAGTAAGATCGTATCTGATCAAGTAAATTTTTGTAAGTGATACTTGCTGTTTTACAAGCATTTTTTTAGTCTCAAGTCGAGGCTCAATTTTTTTACACGCCGTTGAAAGAGAAACACCAACACCTGATATTATTAACAAAAACGGATTTAATGATGCGCCACTCGAAATTATACCAGAGCTTGTCATCAGCAATGGTAAATATGATATTACTCGAAGTGTTCTACTGTAATACTTGTAACATTGTATTACACACCAAAGATTTTTATATTAATATCTGTGATATTGCATTACAGCGTCAACATCTTGTTTTGGAATTTCTTCTGAAATATGATTGAAATCGATGATCTGTTTTTTCATTATAAAATATTTGTTTACAGTTTTATACAATATCAAAAACTGTAGCACCAACAATTGAATCAAGAAATTCACGAAACTTATTATTGTTAGGATCAGCTATAAAATCTCTATACTTGTCATCAACATCTGACGAAGTATCCTTATATCGTTCATCTGTCAATACCTCATTTTTCTTTAACCAACTGTAGGAATCAAACGTGTTTTCTACTTCACGTTCATAAAAATCTGTTTCATTCACCAAATTACCATATTCTCTTTCTGTTTCAGCAATAAACCCAAGCACCAAGCTTATCTGATTCAAAGTAAAATTTTTGAGGACAAGATATTGTCTGATAATTGCATATGCGACTACGAAATTTATCAGCATTAATTTTTGGAGTGATTTTCGTCCAAGAAAGGTAATTTGAGTAAAAGTATTTACTCTAAGCCATAATTTTTCGTATTGTGTTGTGAACATTTTCTCGACATCATTGTAATAATTTCGCAATGATAATTGTCTAGAGCGTTGGAGTGATGGAAGTGGAACATCGTGTTCTTCACCTATGTCGTAATAAGAACCAACCCCTTCACCTAATGTTGTTCGATTGACTTCCTCAAAAAACTTTTCTCGCTCATCATCACTGAGATTACTATTTTTATTGTCAAAATCTTTGATTATCGCTAGTAATTTGTGAACAATAATCGGATCAATTTCTGGGTTTTTTTTACGCATCATTGGTAGAAGTGCGTTTGAGTATGCTTTTATAATTAACTCCGTATCCGGCGTCATTCTAACAAATTTAACTAGGGTTTCCTTGTCGTGGTAGTACATGCCGAGAGGCCTAAAATTTTTTCGTTTTGAAAAACTATTGTATAACTTTGTGTTCCTTTTTATTCCTATTATCTTAGATTCCGCTAGTCTGTCGAGCTCATCATGGCTATTGTTTACTCGTTCTTTTATATCTACTCTTTCACCATAAGCTTGTGTTTTTATTAAGTTCGATTTTATTATCGATCTAGATTTTCAAAATTAAGCTCAAGCAATATTTTTTTAGCAGGATTTCAACTTGTTTATGTTCTTCTATACAATCATCATGATGACAGTAACTAGTTATCACATCAAAGTCTTCTATTACTTTCAATAGTTGTGGTCCTCGCATATGCATAACGAGAATAATTTTTTTTCTTCTTCTGACAATGGAGAGTTTATCATTGGAATTGAAAAAATTTTCCTAGTATTTCTCACACGTGCTGATAGTGATTTGTCCCTAACATCTATTTTGGGGTTAAAAATATTATCATAAAATTCTTTCGCAATCATTACAATTGGTAGTGACATTTATTTTACAATGTTAGATTAAATCTGATCATCAAGTGTGTATATTTGAAATGCTGTCAGTCCTGGAAACGGATGTTCAGCAGCGATAACATAAACTCGGAAATACAAGTACTTTTTGACAGTCTTTTCTGTTCGAGTCGTAAAATACTGTGTTGTTGAAATATACGTGTTCACTGTGCTATACAATATTACCCAGTCGATATCATCGTTTGATCCTTCCAATCGCCAATTATAAATTCGACCAACACTAGAGTTTAATCGACCTCGCAAATGAAGTTGCTAAATAGCAACTGCAATGGGACATTTAATTTTAATCCAAAAATTTTCAACTTCTCCGTTAGTAGTCCATTCTTGTCTATCAGAGAAAGCGTGATAAGGATAATTTTCAGGATAATATGATGATGAACTTACCTCAAACCCAACTCGGTTATCAGTTGCCTTAAAAGGTGTTAGAATATACCCAACATTGTTTTTAGTTCGTTTTATACCCCCACTAAACACACTGTCAACGTATGCTTTATTCGTTAGATCATTATGATTAACTGGAACATATGTCGTAGTTATTTTGTTGTTTCTCATATTTATATTGCCTGACATTGGTCCACCGGATTGTCTTAAATACGGAACAAGTGCTCCTCTTAACTGAGCAAAACTAATAGCATCAGTCTCATTAGCTGGTGGTGAGGTTGTCGGTAATCCAGTTATTTTTTAGTTATTGCTCATTAAAAGGTTACCTGTCATTGTATCGCCAGCTTTTTCGAGCTTGTTATCGTCAAAGGGTTTTAGTTGCGTATAGCTAGCTCACCACTTGTATGCTATCAACATTTGCTGGTGGATCGGTTCCAACCCAATAATTTTTTTACTTGACATGTTAATAATACCTGTAACAGTTCCACCGGTTTTATCAAGCTTGTTATCATCAACATACTTCAACTGTAAATAACTTAAAACTTGTGTTTGATTTAAGTTTCTTGGCGGATACGCGGTTTCTAAATTTATTTATTTTTTTCTTGACATATCCAAGTTACCGCTTAAAGTTCCTCCTGTCAGTGATAGTTTGTTACCGCCAACAGATTTTAGTTGTGCATAACCAACAGCTTGTGTATCAACAACATTTATTGGCGGATAATTTGTTTCTAAACCTAGAACTCGTTGATTTGACATAAACAGGCTTCCTGTCATTGTGTCGCCGGTTTTTTTTACTAGCGATGATGTATCAGTTATTATTGGTTCGTCAGCGGAAACAGATCCCGTAAGTGCTGTTCCAAACTTTGTGTAATAGGTCATATTATGTAGATTATATAACATAAAATTGTATAACAATAATGGCGAAGTCAATGATATTAAATTTTGGCACCGAACGATTAATCAAACATAAACAAAATAACGAACTTCCAGATTGTTATTATCTTATTGTTGGTCGTACAGGCTCTGGCAAAACAAATCTTTTGCTAAATTTCTTACCCAACGATAACTTTAACTACGATAAGGTATATATTTACACAATTAATCCGCAACAAGACAAATACGAGTTATTACGCGAATACAACGATAAACTTCGTGATGAGCTTGACGCTGGTGATGATATATTTATGATCAGGCAACCGGAGGAATTAATCCCTGTCAACGAACTTGATTCGTCCGAACATAAAATAATTGTATTTGACGATATTCCGCTAAACAACCAGGAGATGAACAAGATTAAATCTTACTTTTCACTATAGAGTAACAAAAGAGGTAATTCGATTTATCTTGCGCAAGGATTTTACAACGTTGACAGATTTATAAGGCGAAATACGGGATGTTTTATACTGTTTCCTGGACTAGATAATGTTGATGTGAGAAATATTGCAAACGAGGAATGCGGTGATGTAACAAAAGATAAATTTATTGAATTATATCATCAAGCAACTAAAGACAAATACAATTTCTTTTTATTTGATAAACTAGCGCGTGATCAAGCTAAAATGTTTCGTTGTTGTATCGACACATTTCTATAGATAAATTTTATGTCGCGTAAACATCAACAAAAAATTTAATTACTAAAAAAATTTATGACAACTCGAGCTGCTTTTAAGAAAAATGTGGAAGAAGCACGTCAAGGACAACGTGCTGTAGAAGAAACAGCCGCCAAATTTTTAAAACCTGTTACCGAAGCAGTTCTCGGTAAACAGCCAGAAATATCAACATTATCTCCAGAAGAACTAAACAAAATACAAGAGAAAGGTTTGTTGGGGCAGTTAAAAGAACAGCAAGAAGCACAGGCGGAGGAAACAGCTAAACAGTTGTTGAAACAATGGGGGGAGGATAAAATGCAAGAGGTAATTGATTACATTATCGCAAATAAAGATGTTGTTAATATACCTGATGAAGATGTAGAAGAATTTGCCGAAATAATTACGGGAAAAAATCCTGAAAAAAATTAATAAGAAAAGCGAAGGAAGATATTACTATTGATACGTTCAGAAAATTTATCGAGTTTTATGTTAAAGATTTAGGGATTAATGATAATATTCAAAACATAAGGAACTGGAAACTGGGTAAGTATGCAGAGTTTATTAAAGTATTAGATAAAATTATTAACAAAGGAAAAACCGCGTATCAATATTTAGGACACGACAAGGAAGATGAGTATCTGTTACAAAGTTTTAATAAAATATGTAATGGAGTAACTGCATCAGTTGTGCTTAAAACTGTAGAAAAGTATCAAACTAAAAAATCCCCTTATCAAAAAGTTTTTAAGAAATGATTGCAACATTTGAAAGAAATCGTAGCAAAATGAAGTTGATAAAAAACTCGGTTTTGGTGTCCGAGTTTTTAAATCAAACGCAGAAATGGATGACCGGCTCATGTTGTTGATATCATCAAAAGAAGCAGGTAATACAGGTACAGAAATCGACAGCGAGATCGTGGACATATTAGATCATCTAGATCTAACAGATTACTGACATCCGGCGAATACGAAATTTTACATAACGATCTTATATAAATGTCAGCAACACTATTACTGGACTCGTCACAAACAATAAGAAACAGCGTAAATTTTTCTGTTTACTATAATCCGCCAATAATACAAGATCCTGGTAAACAGTACGAAATCGGATTAATTTCCGCTACGATATGGCATTCTATGGCAAATGTAAAAACAAACATCAATGACAACTTTACATTTAATTCTGGTGCTTGGGTGTCAGTTAAAATACCACAAGGAGCATATAATGCAACTGATCTCAACAAAACAATTAAAGAACTAATCGGCACTGCCGCAAACAATTTTGAAGTAACTCCAAACTAAAATACACTATGAGCCAGAATCACACTAAAAAATAATTTGATAATCGATTTTTCGCCAGCAACTAGTAGATCATCATTGTTGGGTTTTAATCGTCGACAATATGGCAGTGTTACAGAACAAAGTGTATCGTACGATGGAGATATACCGGTTAAAATAACAGAAGTAAATACAATATTGATTAATTGTTCTATTGCATTAGGGTCTTATTCAGCGCTAGGGAGTCGCGGGCAAACAATCTATAGTTTTTCGCCAGATGTTCCGCCTGGTTCACTGATGCAAATTAATCCTCGACAAATACTATACTATCCGTTTACTCCTGAAAATCAGATCACGGACATAACAATGCAACTAACAGATCAATCAGGACGACAAATAGATCTTAACAACGAAATTGTCACGTATTATTTACACTTACGCGCAACATAAATTTTGTAAACTTAATTTAATAACAGCGATAAGACAAGAAAAAGTTTATCGAAGAAAAATTTTAGGTGGATTTTTTTGAAATATATCTACAAAGGTGATCGAGAATATCCCAGGAATTGCGCGTAAAGTAGCACCAATTGCACTTGACACGGATAAGGCTTTTGCGACGGGAACCGCATCCGCGGCAGGCACTGCAGTAGTACAAAAGATTGCTGATAAAATTAAAGGCGACGCAGAAATAAAACGAGCAATATCAGATATTGCACCAACAGCAGAAACAGAACGAGCTATGATAGCTACAACAAAAAAATTACTGTCACCACGTGGTGAAGAGGTTGTCCGTAAACTTGTAAATAAAATAAGATTAATTCCTGCTGCTTTCTGGTCAAATTTTGTGTAGACTATAGAATAATAATGTCAGTTAAAAATTATCTTGATAATGCCGAAGAATATGATACCGAAGACAAAGTAACAGAATTCGAGTATGTTGAGTATCTTGACGAAAACTCAAACGAGCCAAATAAAGCTGGCAACAGAACTTTTAACACGCGAGATGAGAATGTGTTTCTGTTGCCGCACAAGGCAGTGTTGGAAGTTCGTGGTCGATTAATGGATACGGCTGCACCACCAGCTATTATTGCAGCTGGTATAGAAATTGCACTTGTCAATAACGGTTGAAGCTTGTTTAAAAGTGCACGGTACCAACTAGCCAGTCAAACCGTAGAAGATATTTCAATGAACTTGCCAATAGCAAGTACAATACTGATTATCGTGTCTGTCAGCGATGATTATTCGAAATCAATAGCAACAAATATGATGTGGTTTAAAGATACCTCAACTGGAACAGCTGTTTCTATCGAATTTCGTACTGGTGCCGTCGTTCCCGCTGCAAATAATAATAATCTAATCGCCAATCCAGCTGGTAATGCAGCTGGTGATATTGGAGACGCAATAAGATTAGCGGCCACAAATATACTACAACAACAATATAACGAGGGATATGCCAAACGAAAAACATTTGCCGCAGGATCTCGCCAAATAACGATGATGCTTCCGTTAAGTACAATACTTTCATTTTGCCGCGAATATAACAAAGTTTTTCGTGGGGCAAAACATACACTTATTTTAGAACGAGCTGATCAAAACGATTGTATAATGCGCGCCGCTGGTGTAGCTGATGGACAATTTGTTATTACAAGATTGGCATTGTGGACGCCACGAGTTGTCCCATCTGTAGCTAAAACAATGGAACTCCAATTATTGACCGCGTATACAAAAAATATATTTTCAGCAAAACAGAATTTATCAAACAGTAGTTCCTGAAGCAAACTGATTACACCAGGCGTGTTACAACTACGTCAAGCGAACAATTACCGCGACATTTGTTTGTTGTATTTCAACGACAGAACCGCCGTGGTGATCAAGACATGAACAACTCCGTATTTGATCATGCTGACGTTAGACGAATATTTGTACAAGTAAACTCTAAACAATATCCCGAACGTGCAGTCGAATGTAATTTTGCCGTGGGCAAGCACGGAAACGTGTCTCGGCCGTACATGTACCTCATGGAAGCTATGCAAAAATACCGGGACGCGGACAGTGGAAGCCAAATCTCAATCGAAGAATTTAGGTCTTTATACCCAATTTTTTATTTTGACATATCAAAACATCCCGAACGAGTTATTACATCAACTGTATATGGAGGTCACTTGGACACTTGGACAACTTCCAGGTGCTAATCCGTATAACGTATATGCGCTAGTTGTCAATGATAGATTCTTGACAATCGACTCCGTAAAAGGCCGGATGACTGTCCAAGTTTAATCTAACAAACAAATATAAAATGAAAACGGAATACACAACCAGAGAAATATACCTAACGCCAGGCTAAATTAAAAAATTATCAGCGGCAGTTGCCAAACGTAATTCTGTCTCCGTAATGATATCACCAAAGACAAACGCCACCGCAGTAAACGTAATGTTAACTCAAAAACAAATCAAAAAGCTCGATCAGGGAAAACCCTTTGTTCTCAAACTATCTGTTGCACAAGTAACAGCAATGGCAAAACACGGAGGAATTTTTGGACCAGCACTTTCTGTAATTTTACCAAAGATTCTGCCTGTGTTAGGAACACTGGGACTAGCAGCAGCGTCCGGGGCAGTATCTGGAGCAACTAAAAAAAGCGGTATCTGGAGACGGTGTCTCTGGTGATGGAATCAAAAAATTTTGTATAACAATAAATAATATAATGCCAGCTGCAAAGAAATCGCCAGCGACAAAATCTATATTAAAAAAAGAAGTCGTCAAGAAAAACAAAACAAGGAGGAATTATTCCTTTCGCTCCGTTGCTAGCGGGTTTAGCAGGCAGTCTAATTCCAAACCTGCTAGGAATAGGACGTGAAATGACTCTATCGGGCACCAGACGCCGTTGACGCTAGTGACAAAGTCACCGCCGTTGAGTAATTTCGATATAATTGAAAATTGAATGACGTTGTTGGATTTCGTGGAGTATATTCCAAAGACGAATTAGATAATGTACCAGCAGCTGGTTCGTGTGTTGTAAATATACAAAACTTCGATGATGGATCAGGCACTCACTGGGTTGCTGTTTACGATAATAATTATTTTGATTCGTTCGGACTTCCTCCGAGTGATCTTATAAAAAATATATTTTTAAAAAATTTAAGAAGATAAATTACTCGTCTAATCAACTACAGCCGGTTGAAACATCAGCTTGTGGTTATTATTGTATTATGTTTATCCGACAGATGTCCCAGCCTAAATTTAATGTTTTTAAATTTATTTTACAGTTTGACAATCAACCTTCTCACGTTAATGATGAGATTGCAATGAAATTTATCTAAACTAAGGAATATGTCAACATACTGTCTCAAATGTAAAACTAAAACAACAAAAAAAGATGAGACAACGGAAAAAACAAAAAATAATAGGACAATGTTAAAAAGTATTTGAGCTGTTTGGGGTAGAAAAAAAAGCATGTTTTTAAAGAAATTATCCGGAGCTGGAATGTGCCCTGACAATGTCAGGGAAGTTATTTTAGTAGATGATCAATTGACGAAGGTATATATTTTTGTCGACGATTAAAAAATAAAATGAAATGTAATTGTAACTGTGATAAAGATCTTAGTATAGAACAAGAAAAAATTGTTACATATTGTTAATCAGGCAATCGACGTGAGGTAATTGGCAGCGGCATTGACATCCACAAATTTATATGAAAATTTACCGAAACCAAAAACAGGTTGGACATTGCCTGGACATAAATATACTGGGCCGTACAATCCACTGGACGAAAGTTAGACGAAAACGATACTCCATTACCAGGACAAGAACCTTATAATCAAGTCGATGCAATAGCAATGCGTCATGATATTTGTTATCGTGATATAGAACGTCCTGATAACACTCTATGAAAATCAGACTGTGATAAGGTAATGCTAGACGAACTTAAAGATATGAAACCTGTAAATATGAGAGAACGATTTAATAGAAGGTTAGTTCAAGGAATGATAGGAACAAAATATAAGTTAGGTCTTGGAAAAGAATTGTATGATGATCTGGAATCAGAGCTACATAACCTACAAAAAAAAAGTTTCGCGACGTAAAGTTGTCGCAAATGCCGTTGACGATATCTGGGCGATAGATTTAGTTGATGTGTCAGGCCTCGGTAAGTTAAACGTTGGCGCTGATGGCGCTCCAAAGAAATATCTTTTTAACGTCATAGATGTTTTTAGTAAATACGCGTTTAGTGTTCCTGTTTCGGATAAAACAGGAACATCAATAACTGATGCGTTAAAACAGGAAAGAAAACCAAACAAATCTTGGACCGATCATGGAACAGTTTTTTAAATAAAAAATTCGAACAGTTTCTGGAACAAAATAACATAAAAATGTATGTTATAGGAAACGAAGGAAAACGTGTCGTCGTCGAGCGATTTAATCGCACACTAAACGAGCTGATACATAAACATTTGACAGCTAAAAATACAAATAAATACATCGACGATCTACAGCAGATTGTTGATAATTATAATAACACGAAGCACACATCAATAAAAATGTCACCAAGCGACGCAATTAAAAATCCAATTCTTGCAAACGAAAACATGTACCACAGACATAAATTTAAAGTTGGTGATCGAGTTAGAATTTCTCTGACGAAATAAAACATTTGAAAAAGTATTTATCCCAAACTGGAGCGAAGAAGTATTTGTTGTTGATAAAGTTTTACTGACAATACCTGTAACATATGCGCTAAAGGATTTATTGGGTGAGCCAATAACCGGTAGTTTTTACGAGCAGGAACTACAAAAAACTGAGCAAGATGTTTTCGTTATTGAAAAAGTTATCAGGAAGAAAGGTAATAAAAGCCTTGCCAAGTGGCGCGGGTACAGCGATAAATTTAACAACTGGTTTCCAACTAAATTTATATTGAAATAATATTGTTATAAATTTCCTCGTACTTACGTTTAACAGATTTACATTTTACTGGTTTACATAACGATATTAGATATTGTCTGCGATCGTCAGAGATCATCATTAGGTTAAAAATCTTGATAAATATAAAGTCGAATTTTATATTTTTCTGTCGGTCTGGAATTTTAATGTTTAAAAATGGTTTTATCAGCCGCCAAAAAGACTGATTTTCATCTACTGAAAAATTAAATTTCGAGATTTACTTTGTGATATGATACTTAACATCATATCGTCCAGTTGTCGGTCTGCTGTAAATATTTTTTTATCAACCACGCCAACAATTTCGTTTTGTACGTCGTCGTTGTTAAATAAAATGTCATCCTCGGTATAACCGGCAGGTATATCGTCGTTGACGGTTACATCGCTGGCAATCGCATCGCTGGGTGGCGCGTCTGCGAATATATCACCAAGTCGTTTCATTAGGTATATATTATAATATATTTTTATCTAATTTATTATTATAAATAACTAACGAGATAAAATATCATCAAAAAGTTAATTATTAAATTACAAAGAATTAGCCGAGCAGTGCGAAAATGTTTGTCGGGATATAGTTCTTATTCTGTTGACGTTAATGTGATGCATGGTGATTCTAATAAAATTCTGCTAACAGTGGCAGGAAAAAAAAAACTTAACGAGAGCGCAGTAATGACGCTAAGGTTTGATAGAGATGATGTGTTAATGTTTGCTCGCAATTGCTTAACTAAAAACGAGCTAGAAAATATAATTAATTGTCGTATTTGAAGATGATTCTGTTAAATGTTGACATTGATGTTGCTGATTTTGTTCTGCCATCTGCAACATATTTTACTGCCCTAGAATTTATCTTATAATATCAGGCAGCAGCTGTTATTGAAGGAAATACTAGTTTTGCTCCGTTTTCTAAATTCATTGAAACAATATGTCTTTTAGGATTTTTAAAATTACAACCAACACCTCGTCCTCGCCTGATGTTTTCTTTAGGCGTAACAAGTTCGAGATATTCTAGGCGATTGTCTCTTTTAATACCATTGATGTGGTCTATCACTAAACGATTAGATATGGATCCGTTAAAACTTTCGTAGAAAAATCTATGGCTACAGTAACCAACAAAATCTGTTTTTGTTCCTCTAACAACCGCAAACAAGTATCCATTATTTTGCAAATTACCTAGCACTTTTTTAGTTTTTCTTCTTCGAATAATTCCTTTCTCAGATGCCTCGTATAAATCAAACACAGGGTGAGGTTGAAATTCACTTTGTAAAGACAAGTTTTCAATATTATCATCATTTATAGATCCATTTACTCTATAAACTCGTTGTCCTTCTGGAATTTCATTACAAAACAGCGTGTAAATAAAATCTTTCCTAAACATTTCAACTCTCTCGGCATTATCATCTTTTACGCTAATCTTATAACTCGCTGGTGTTGATTTACCAAACGGTTTTCACTGAACCTAACATATTTCCCGCATACAAGTTGTACTTGGGATGAACATAATATTCCTCCTGCTCCTCTGCTGTCAGTCTTATGTAACTCAAATTTTGTGTCATTATATTATATAGCATTTTTTTATATCTCTAATTGATTTTTCAACTAGCGATATCAATTAATTATATAAAATGTTATATAACAATGCTGAAATTGCGAGATACAGCCAAAAAGAGCCTTATAGAAGAACCTACAAAAATAGCTATCGCGTTTTTCGGTTACGGTAACAGCTATAAATTTGATGGCCAAGGTGTTTTAGCAAATTTTAACTCTATAAATTTGTTTCATCTTCTGCATCCGACTGTAACGCGAGAACTTGCAGTACATAAAAGTATCAAACTAATAGTACAGTATCATGTTATTTTATCAAAGATACACACACCTCAAAAAGATATAGAGATTGCCAAACCATATTTAACAGCTAAATCACGAAAAATATTAGCTGGAACAAATATTTCCTCAGTTGCCGATGAAATACATCAGGAAATAAATAAAAAATTGGAAGAATTTACTGCATCAGGATCAGGTTGGAAATTTGAGGTGGTGGAGGAAATTTTATTTCACACAGCAAAATATAACGTTCTTCGCGGTAACTCTTACGTTGGCCTACCTCAAAAGATTAAAAACAAAAAATGTTGCATAAACGTAAAAAGTTTTGATAACAAGTGTTTCCAGTGGGCTATTCTTTCTGCGATGTTTCCAGTAGAAAAAAAAAAATGCTGATCGCTTCGACAAGTATATTAGTCACGTATCAAAATTACATTTTAATGGCATTACCTTTCCACTTAAAGAAAATCAAATACTATAGTCTGAGGGACAAAATAATATTTCAGTTAATGTGTTTGGTCTTAACGAGCGTGAAAATGTTTATCATAGATACATCTCAGAAAAAGCTACACAAAACACAATAAACTTGCTGTTTTATAAAGGGCATTACGTTTGGATTAAAAACTTTAACGGCTTATTTGGTAGACAATATAATAAAGATAAAAACAGGAAATATTTCTGCTACCGTTGTTTACAAGATTTTTCTAAAAATGAAAAACTGCAAGATCATCTTAAATACTGTGTTAATGTTCAAAAAAAAATAACAATGTCAACAGAGAAAAAAATATTAAAATTTAAAAATTATAATCATAAATTAAGTATTACCTTTGTTATTTACGCCGACTTGGGGTGTCTACTTGTCCCTGTGGCAGGCGCAGAAAATGATCCAAATAAATCAAGTACCAGAAAAATACAACAACATGTTCCCTGTGGAGCAGCTTATAAAATAGTTCGTTACGCTAATGATAATTTTTCAAGTCCAATAAAATTGTACAGGGTAAAAATCCTGTCGTGTGGTTACTGAAAAATTTAACAGATGATGTTAATAAAATTTTCAACAGATTATCTAAAACAGCTCCAATACAAAAAACACCAAAACAACAACTTGATTTTGATGAGGCAGTTAATTGTCATATCTGCGAGAAACCTATGTCAGGCGATAAAGTGCGCGACCATTGTCATCTAACCGGCCAATATCGCGGAGCCGCACATAATAATTGTGATTTGAAATTTCATGCGCCAGATTTTATTCCTGTCATTTTACATAATTTTCGTGGTTATGATAGTCATATCATTGTCGAAGCATTTGGCGATGAGGAAATTAAATCTAAACTAAAATTAAACAATATAATAAAATGTATTCCAAACAATTTTGAAAATTATATGTCAGTTACGCTTGGCAAATTACGTTTCATCGACAGTTTGCAATTTATGGCAGCACCATTAGATGAGCTTGTAAAAGGTTGTAGCAGTTTTGGCAATCGGAGAAGTTGTTTTGGTGAAGACTACGTCGTTCTGACAAAAAAAGGTGTCTTTCCGTATGAGTACCTCGACGACTGGAGCAGATTTGATGAAACTTCTCTGTCCGACAAAGATAAATTTTACTCGCAGCTAAAAGGTGAAGGTGTATCAGAAGACGAGTACAAATATGCACAGGAAATTTAGAATAAATTTGATTGTAAGACACTTGGCGATTATCATGATTTATATTTGAAAACAGATGTGTTATTGTTAGCTGATGTTTTCGAGAGTTTTCGTAAAGTTAGTCATGAAATTTATGGATTAGATCCATGTCGGTATTATTCTGCGCCAGGATTGTCGTGGGATGCTCTGCTAAAAACAAGTAAGATAGAACTGGATCTCTTAACTG
This sequence comes from Megalonaias nervosa, assembly GCA_016617855.1. Lineage (NCBI taxonomy): Eukaryota > Metazoa > Mollusca > Bivalvia > Unionida > Unionidae > Megalonaias > Megalonaias nervosa. Next base: position 18,982 of record JAECUM010006994.1, read on the forward strand.
ATCTTGATATGGTTAATTTTATTGAAAAAGGGATTCGCGGAGGAATTAGCGTTATAACAAAAAAATATGCGGTAGCTAATAATAAATGCTTAAAAAATTACGATAAAAATTTACCGTCAAATTATATTATTTATCTAACACTAATAATTTATATGGTTATGCTATATCAGAACCAATGCCATATATTGGATTTCATTGGATAACTCCAGATCAATTTCTTAAAGAAACTGAGAAAAATATCCCCAGAAAAGTCAATAATGGTTTTTTCAGATGTCAGCTATTTTGTTGAAGTTGATCTTGATTATCCGAATTCGTTACATGATCTACATAACGACTATCCGTTTTGTGCAGAGTCAATGATAATCGATTACAGTTTATTATCACCTGAACAACAAGCAATGACAACATCAAAAATTCGATCGTTAATAAGCTAGTTCCAAATTTGTTAAATAAAAGAAATTACGTGAATTACAAAAATTTAAAACAAGCAGTAGATGCTGGACTAGTCCTTAGGAAGGTTCATCGCGTGCTAAAATTTAATCAGTCTCGTTGGATGGCGGATTATATTGGTTTAAATACCAAACGTCGTGCTATTGCTAAGACCGACTTTGAGAAAAACTTTTCCAAGTTGATGAACAATTCAGTGTTCGGTAAGACTATGACAAATATCAGAAAGCGAGTCAATAATGAAATTTTAAATCATGTAAATCGCAGAAATAAATTAGTCAACGATGACGGGTTTGTTAGTATGAAAATATTTAATGAAATTCTTGTTGCAATACAGCGACGAAAGACGAATTTAAAGTTAAATAAACCAATTTATGTTGGTGCAGCTGTACTTGACATATCAAAATGGCTAATGTACAACTTTCACTATAATTTTACCAAAAAGCAGTGGCCAGATTCCGAGTTACTATTTACTGATACGGACTCATTTGTTTATAACATAAAATGAGAGGATGTTTATCAAGATATTTATGATCATAAGGAGTTATTTGATTTATTGGATTATCCAGCAAGTAGTGGATTTCATGATGATGCAAATAAAAGTCATCGGCAAGATGAAAGATGAATTTATGTTTGCGCCAGTTAGGGAATGTGTTGGATTAAGAAGTAAAATGTATGCTGTAATTTTAGATGACAATAAACTGACAAAAAAAGCGAAAGGTATTCCTCGCGGATATGTAAAAATGTGTATGAAATTTGATGATTTTAAAGTAGCGCTAAACAATAATGTCGGCTTTATTAAAACAAATGTTATCAGAACAAATCATCACAAACTTGAAACAGATACAATTATAAACGTGGACTAGGTAATTTTGACGACAAATGCTATTGTGAGGACGGAATTAATACGTTAGCTATTGGACACTATGCCAGTACCGGAGGTGATATATTCGATATCATCTTTAATAAATTTTATCTAAACTTTAGAAATAATGTTCGAAAATTTAATGTTAGCCGATGAAGTTAGTAGCAAAATTGAAAAATTAATGGTTAATGGCCAGCAATTATCATTTGAATTTAATGATGAAATTTCAGGTATTTGTTTTAGTAAATTTGATAGAATGAAAGTCTCGCTTATTAAATCAGATAACAGCAAATATTTTGATTATCTTGATAAGTTGAGAGATGAGCTTATGCTGAAATACGATAATCTTCATGATCCGATCAGTCAAGAAAAATATACCAAAATAAATATTGACCTAAACCGGTCGAAGGTTTTTACAAAAGGTTGTATTTTATCAACAGCGTAGCAATAAGAGAGTTATTTGAATGTCATCGAAAAGTAAGCGGAAAAATTAAATTTTATTCGTATATAAAAGATAATGAATTATTTCTGATAGCTACTGTCGATATTTTAATAATTGGTGATGAAAGTCTTTAAAAAATAAGAAAGGGCTTACCTGCTCACGTACAAATCCACTTGCTCAATGAACACGGAGAAAAATTTTGCCTGCCTTTTATAGCGTTATAACGCCTACACGAAATTTCCATTACGTAATTTTTGGAATTTCCTTTACATAATTTCTAGAGTGTTCTTTGGAATTTCCATTACGTAATCTTTGGAATTTCCGCGATCTTTTGCCTGACAAATTTATACATGTTCTGGAAATTCCGTGATGAATCATTCTGGAAATTCCTCGATCTTTTACCTAACAGAGTTATATATGTTCTGGAAATTCCGTGATGAGTCATTCTGGAAATTCCGTGATGAGTCATTCTGAAATTACGAATAGGTGAGAAAACAAGTATTTCTAGATCAGAGACCCCCTTATTTTGTCAGAAATGTAAAAGTCATCATCGGAGCTGAAGAAAATGTCAACATAGAAGGGTTTTGAAGGGGAAAGGAGGGTCTTTGAGCTAGAAACCTGGTTTTCTATTACTACTGATGTCGCCGATCAGCATCGGATTATGTCGTACACATGTGAAAAATGGCAGAGTATCTCGGTTCGAAGGAGAAATTACATGGCTCATAATGTCATGAAACGTCGATATTATTTGGTTTTCATGGAACCATACGAAGTTAAGACCAATATCTTTCAAGATTCAGTATTATTCAGATGATTTGGCATATACGACTTTTTGCACGTAACAACGGCATTAGGGCTTTAATGGCTCGTGTCAGAAATAGGTAAAGATAACTTTCTTAAGGTAAATTGTGTGGAGGATCTGTCAGTGGTGTCCAGTGGCGTGTTAAGGGTAAGTGGCGTAAATGGCGCTCAGGGCAACGACGATGGCCCAAAGGGCCAGAATACGAGGGCCAAAGGGCCGAAGCCGGGGAAGGGTTCTTTGGAGGGGGCCCCTCCCACAAAGTAGGAAGTTTGGTACAACGCTGTGACCTCCCAGCGGAGACCAGGGAGAGACCTGGCCGCCAACAATTTTCCTGCAATTTAATGCCATTTGGTGGCTTGCCCTGGCATCTAAATTCTTTCACTCACACAAGACAATCAAGCATTTTTTTTTTGCATGTCATTTTCACATTATGTCTATTAATTTCACCTCGAACATGTTACCCTTAAGCATGTACAGAAACCATAAATTTTAACAAAATCGATTTATTTATGGACTATTTAATTATAAAATGTAGATATGTTTACACAGCAAATTATAGACGATGAGTTTTCCGAGTTTTAACACTGCGAACCGCGCAATGACTAGTGATTGTCTGATTGGAAGATAGACGTCTGTTTTAAATGATTTATGCCCAGACGATAGTAGTGATCGATGTCTGGATCCCGCTCAATCGCTTTGATGCGGAAGAGGATTAGCGGGGTGTTCGGGGAGGGGGGGGGCCGATGTAGCAGTTTGTTCATGAATCACACCCTGGCAGCAGAAATGAGTTTGTAAAATTCTTGTTATGCGGGTGCGTTATATAATTTGCTGAAAGGTCTGGATTCACAAGAAACCATTTACAAACACACAATTTTGGTCATTTAAAAAAAGATTTTATCAGCTGTTTTGGCACCCAAAGACTCCTCCGCCCCGTCATCCCCGCCCCCATTAGTACTCTACTAGTGGTACTGAGAAATTGCAACACGACATTGTCAGACTAACCAAAAGAGACTAAAAGCTCTTTATTTTCCTATTTTTAAAAATAAATTCAACATCGACAGTTTTAACTGAAATAATCATGATTTGAAATAAAATAAAGTCTTAAGAAAGACTGAAAACTATTCGACATTTATCAATTCCATCTGTTCTTTATTCTCCCAAAAGGTCAGACGTTAAATATAAGGCATTTCATGATTAATACTGATGCCTTCGCGATACACAGACATCAGTGGGATAATTATGAGAGCATGCTCGTTTTCAAACCCAGCTCAAATTTATGTCTAACTGCCGAGTGATTTTAAGTCTCAGATCAAGCTTAGAACGTTTAACCGCCGAGTGATTTTCAGCCTCAGCTCAAACTTATAACGTCTAAGTGCTGAATAATTTTCAGTCTCAGCTCAAACATATGTCTAATTATTGAGTGATTTGAAGTTAGCCAATTGGACATCAGCCTTAGCTCAAACTCGAATTTTCAAACCTACATGCAGGGCTTAAGACAGTGTCGTCTGACCTTTCCCACCAGGTGTTAGCTATTGAGTTATCTATGTTGGGGATGGTTAGTCAGGGCACTGTCCCTATCGGTAATATTGAATTTGGGAAAACCACGTGGTTACACGTAATTTTCCCAAACCACGCGGTAACATGGAATTATCGAAAACCACGCGGTAACATGTCTTCGCTAGCCAAGGTTCCGATATGATAACACTATGTAAATCGGAACCTTGGCTAGCGAAGATGCACGGTAACATAGAATTTGCCAAATCCACGAGGTAGTGGTATAGTCTAGCCGCTAAACTTTAGTAGTTCACCTAATAAGGAAAAGCGACCTTATATCGAGCACTACATGCGTGAAAACGATATAATTGTGATGTGTCTTCTCAGGCATACCAATTAAAACATAATTTGTCGCTTTAATAAGCTGGCATATGAGCAGATTATCCAGTATATACAAATAGATTATACTAAGCCACCGAGTACTGTACAGTCACATGATCGCCAGATCTTGTGGCCTAGTTATTCGAAGGCAGTCGAATTGTCGTCAGCCTTTTCTCTTCAAAGGTTGTTCGTGTCACGTAATTGTTTGACATTTGACGTGCAGAAAAATGTTGGCAGCCAGATTGTAGATTTCGTGAGTAACCAATGTGATAAATGACCTGTTTGAAGACGCTGTAAATTTTGGCTCGAACGTATTTGTAGAGATGATATAATAGTTTAATTGTTATATCCGATATATATATATATATATATATATATATATATATATATATATATATATATATATATATATATATATATATATTGCTTTCATGCAGTTTAATAGGGCTCGAAGTAAGGTCGCTTTGTTTTACAAGGTCCGGTAACTAAGCTGCTGCCGTATTGCACTGCCTCGAGGTTCCGGCAAATTCCACGTTTTCGATAAGGAATAAACTCTAATCTTTTACTCTAACACAACTGTCCAAATATCTCGTAATGGGTGGAAAAGGCCAAAGAAAATCCGAACTAGACTTAAAAAAAAGGTAAGTGCAATATGCTGGTTTTATGAAACAAGGTATAAATATACATTCTACCTATTGGTGAAGCTCGTAGTGACTAATTAGTCGCCTTCTTCCCTCATCAACACAAACACACACGCACAACCCATAAGCATAAATTGGTGAGCAAGCAGGTGCCCAGCCTCAGCTTTCAACCGCAGTATCAGTATGTGAGGCAGAACCCTATGCCTAGCAATCAGATCCCAATAAGGAACAACCTTGGAAAGGGGTCCTTGATGGCAGCTAAACTGAGCTAAGTAAAATCCTCCAATTACAAAATGCACTTTCTGCCTTCAAAGGACATTTCATGATTAATACTGATGCCTTCGCGATACACAGACATCAGTGGGATAATTATGAGAGCATGCTCGTTTTCAAACCCAGCTCAAATTTATGTCTAACTGCCGAGTGATTTTAAGTCTCAGATCAAACTTAGAACGTTTAACCGCCGAGTGATTTTCAGCCTCAGCTCAAACTTATAACGTCTAACTGGTCAGTGGTTTGAGGTTTGCCAATGGGACGTCAGGCTCAGTTCCAGCTATTAAAGTCTAATTGGTTAGTGATCTGAGATTAGCCATTTGAAAGCCAGAATCGTGAGATGCACCTTAGTCTGAACATAAATATAAACTTTTTCAAATAAAAGTATATTCTAGGGGCCATGACACTTTTCAAAGGAGCAACAAAACCCCATTTCAAGTATACATACATTTTATTGTGAAACAATCAATTAAAGGGTTTCTCATAAAATTAAAAACCATTTAGAAAATCTACTGCAGTAGTGAGAAAAATCACAGCAAGCAAATACTGTGTAAATGAACGTGCTTAATGTTCACTATGAAATGCACATTGGTATGTAAAAGGGAAGAAGAATGGAAATTTCAACAATTCCTCATCGTCTGTGGTTTATCATTACAAAGCATCTATGGAGAAAATAAAAGTAAACAAAATATATATTTTTTTCCCCTCACAAATGTACTATGACAAGACAATATAGTACAAGCTATATTGTAAATTGTACTTATCTGCGAAAAAAATGTTCAGTTCGGTGACCGTTTCGGCTAATTTATACGAAAACTGCTTCGAAAACTGCATTCACATGATTATGGAAACGAGAGAAGCATGGCTGCTATGTAATAAACACCTTGTGAATACTGTTATAATCTAATTATTGGATTTAAAAATTTGAAGATAGAAATAAATGCCGTTAGAATTTGATTATTGGATATGTTTAAAAATGTGAAAATAGAAATGTGAAAGTATTTTTGGCATTGAAACCGAAAACAAATCCTGACCGTATGTCTTACTGATGCTTGTTTCAGTGACAGTAGATACGATGCAGTCATGCTTATATGAGCACCGATTGTTGACCACTTACAATATTATAACTTTTGGAATGCCCTCATTTGGTTGAATGACATGAATTAGAGGGTGCATTTTTCGTGCACATTGTTTGATTAGCTGTTTAATATTCAAGCTTTTTTATCTTCTATATTTAAACAGATATTTTTTCACTTGCAGTGAGATTTACTCACCCACCTCCCGAAATACGTGTCCGCAATCTTTTAAGCTGTCTGCTGACTCAGTATAATTTCTTACCGAGTCACTAACAAACAAAATAATTAATAAGTGGTAAATCGAAGATAACCATGAAAATGACGGATATTGATTTCAAGGGAAGTAACTCTGAAGGCTATAACCTATAAAATGCACAGTGGTTAATTTTGAAATTTCTTTCTCAATAACCATCATGGCATGAAAAGAAACATACAAGACAAGTTAGTAAGCCTCCCGAAAAATATAGCACACAATTCCGAACAGTTTAAAAAAAAAAATGAATTAAATGCAATTATATTTTGGATAGGGACTAAAGCTGCAGATGAGAGATATTTGTAAATGTTAAATTCAAGAATGATAATATTCGTTTCACATTTTCTTCTGGATATTATCCAAGAGCATGGAACACAATCATACATATCCTTATAACCTAAAGGTATTACTGTGAATTCATTCATTTTTGTAGGGATCAGGTTTCGAGTTTTGGAAAAATGACATTTTCCTTGGCACTTGAATTTACGGATTATGTCAGGAGTCTTATGGTTTGTACATCAGGATAACTGTTCTATTTATTGGGTTCTTAAATTCGTCGTTATTTGCAACCACGAAATCCAGAAGAAACAAAAATGGCGCCCTGCAAAAATAGTGAATTCACAGTAACTCCTTCCATTCAAACTTTGAATTCTCCATACAGAAGGTAACATATTTCTTCATTCTGAAACTGATCATTGAAGGCCTGTAAAATCTCATTTGATAAATCTTAATGAATACGATACAAAAATAACATAATGAAAATATCATGGTGGAATTGTGGCATGATAAATTTAAAGATTTCTATGTTAAGTAAGAATTCACTCATAAAGATCCTGAGAACATGAAAAACTGATACATCCTCATATTAAGTGTACTGAACCAAACACAATCGTACAAAACAATACAAGACTCTAAGTACAGTTTTCCTTCTTTGTCATTTTACAGAAAATGACATTACTTTTCCTATCCAGTATTTTCTCCAGCTGCATCAGTGATGCAGAGAAGAAGCAAAATACCCGAATTTTCATTTTCTTTCTCCGTTCACGTCATAAAGAAATTGATATCATACACAGCTTGTGTGCAGCTTCCATATTTCATCGGATTTTAATATTTATCCGTTTTCAACAAAATTTCTACAGATCATTGATGAAAGCCTATTCAGAACATAATTGTAGAATATAGGTATGACGTATACTAAATAATGACAGATATATAATTTTAATTCATAATTTACTCATAGGTGGCTGAAAGACTTGCAACCGTTTGTGATGTATATAGTTCAACTTACAAATGAATATTTAGAGTCAAAACTGTATAACACTAAATCAAGGTAAATTGACACCATCTTATATCACAGTTAAACAGGTATACACTCTCATTTCTAAAGTGAAAAAAACAAGAAAATTAATCACTATACATACACATACGAATACTTTCAGACACATCTTTCGATAAAATATAACACTGACATACATGATCTTCGACCACAGATCAAATCTTCTCACACAAATCAAAAGTAAAAAAGCAATTTTAAAAAAATCACAGTTATCAATCAGGCTTAACTTCTCTATCACAGCTAAAATGGCTTTGACGTCTGTGCAAGCCACACCGATCAGCTTCACAGTAGATTGAAATTACTTTGATCTATGATCAAAGACCAGCATACATACACAAAAGCTATCACAGAAATACACAAAAGCTATCATAATGTTTGCATGCTTCAATTTAGCTCATTCGATATAGCTAAATATTTTCAACGGTGATATTCTAAATGAGAAAGTTACTGTTTAAAACTGATCAAGCATCCGTTGAAAAAACCACGCACAATGAATAAACAAAAATGCATAACGTAAGGATTTTGGTGGTAGCACCCTGACAAAAAGCAAATACAATGCAAAAGTAAATGCTAGTGAAAGGTTAAAATTAAAAAGCAGGGTTCTTTCATTTGGTACTAAGATATATCAATATTTTTATTTCCATAATTATTGAAATTAAGTCTTGACCAATGCAATGAATGAAAGGTTTAAATTAGAACGCGATGTTATTTATTTAAAAAAAAAAAACTTGAGTAAATGCATGCTATAGTTTCAAACGTTGGCACGTATATCTTAATCAATGCTATGAGAGAGTTTAGTTTACAGACCTAACCCAAACTCTCCAGTACATTGGCTAAAATCATACAAATCTTAAATGCATATTTCTTCTTCGTACATAATGTTACTGCAAATTCTACGCTGGCGATCACGAATAAAAGCGGGTGTACTAATCCACAACCGACATTTTGAGTATAGACATGCAAAATACATCAAGAAGATTCCGACAAACACTCAGTCGTCAGTTCTTTATTACTCTTATGTCTTTCGGTCAAAACTTTTGCTATGTCCTCCCTTCCCATATCTTTCAGTGCCATGGAGAGAACTTCAATAGCTCCATCCTTCTTATCTTTCATCTGCCTTTTCCAGTAAAGAAGGATTTTATAGGTCACATCGACCATTCCAAGACCGTTAGAAATGGCGTCAAAACCTAAACCGGTGATCGTGCTGTCTGGAAGATCTAGGTGAACTGCGAGGGTCAAACCTTCAGGGACCAGTTTCGATAGCGCCATCAAACTCTTTCCAGACAGGCACTTGGATTCTTTATCCACTGCAAAGAGGAGGTAAATTGCAAAAATAGAATGCTTTCTTACTGTTTCTGAATCACCTAATTTGATAACTTAAATATTAGAGTTGGTTCCCACGAATACTTTTGTACCGGAGTATACCGGTATTTCTGAACATGCCGTGATGCGTACCATGGTATACCGCAATTATATTAGAGACCAATAATTCAATGTTTCATCATTCAAAAGCCGCAAAAATTTATTTTTCTGAATAATAGCTAAATACCATCATATTATATCCATTATATTATTTGAATAAATAATTATCTTGAGATAAAGAAAGGTAAAATTTCACCTCAAAAGATTATCGCAGCCCAATCCCAAACTCAATGATGAATAATTTATGTGTATATTAATTGCTGTATAAATCGTAATCTAAAATCTATAAGTAAAGTGTGATGATTAAGCTGACACCCTATGAGAGACATAATGCTGACATAATAGAGGTAGTTGATAAAAAAATATTTTGAATATTACAAATATAATTATATTTATAATCCTTTAATCACGTGGTCACGCATGTCATGTATGCCAACGAGGTGGCCAAATGGGATGTCGTAAAAGATAATCTATAAATACAGTGGTATAAATCACGGCGTATCCTTTTGCTTAGATTGACGAATAACGTTGGTTCAACTCATCGCCCCTTTACCAGATACCACCCCAGGTCTTAAACACAGAAGGTATTCCCTGGACGGCCAATGGGCAAACAAGAGCAGCTTTTGCATTTTTCACTGAACGATGAATATAACAGAATGATTCGAACTAAAATAAATACTAGACCCGCTGCCGTTATCTGAAAACTCTTTGATATTCTTGGAATAATTGAAAGAATACAAAACAAATCGTGAAATTAATTACGTATGACTATTATGTAATGTGAAAAAAATATATATTATTTCTAATTATACACTAAAATATGTGTTGAACAACAGCCTCGGTGGGCATGTCTGCTGTTTAATACTGGTTTATTTCCACTGAACTTTAGTTGTAGCGATCTTCAAATTAAGACCGTTTAAGACAAATAATTGGTAAAATAAACTAACCATTAAGGCAGGTGCGACTCTATATACTGTACTTGGAATCTTTCTTCAATTACAAAACAAAAACAAACAAAAAACCAAACAAATACTCTAAATCCCTCCTGGTCGTATCCACTTTAGAATCATCGCTATTAGGGACATGTATCTAAAATGCTTTGTGTTGAGGATCTATCCCGTTCATACAAAGCACACATGTTTTCATGGCTGACTAAGCTCCAATAAATATTATATTCAAAAACCAGACCAACAGGTGACTGTGGTCGAGCACTACAATAGGTAAGTTCGTCAAAAGATACCATATATATATATATATATATATATATATATATATATATATATATATATATATATATATATATATATAGAGAGAGAGAGAGAGAGAGAGAGAGAGAGAGAGAGAGAGAGATGAGTTTAAATTGTAGACAACATCATTAAACTGATATCAATATTTCCGTGGTCAATCTTTGAACTGATGTGAGATGAAGAAGATATTTGATACTCTTGGAATGACTGTAACTAATTTTTGTGAAAATATATTGACTAGCATTAGGGTTCATTGGTTTTGTTGAAGAACCTCTGACGTATCAGCATGGCATCCTATGTGTCATTTTCCTCGATTAGGTATGACTTGTTCTTGATGAATCGTAATATGAATGACAAAAGAAAATCAATCTCCAAACGTCAACTATTGTCAGATCATGAGTTTCCAAAGTTCGCATTTTGAAGGACAATAAATCAACGACGGATTTGAAACAAGACCCCCGCCCCACCCCACCCCAACCCACTCCAATCATGTACTCACAAACAATAGGCTTTCTGCTTGTTTTCATCAATCTCTCCATCACTGCAGGTGGAATAGGTTTGAATTTGGGCACCAACGTTTCTTCTTTCTTCTCGTCTTTGACATTGAACATGCTCAGATCGATTGTGGGGCGGTGTTTTTCTGGCTCAGGCTCTTCCGGAACGAATTCGGGTTTGAAGTAGGCCTTGACTGCCTCTTCACTTATTTCCACCTTGAATTTTAGTGTGGAAGCCATTTTAGCCAAAGTGTCTTTCTCGTTTACTGGGACAAAGTTGACACAACCGATAAGTGCCTTTTCCTCGTTCGTTTTTGGTTCGATGACGAATCTTCTGTAACTCTCTGGAAGGAACTTCAAAAATTGCAACTCATTGTTGTCCAAGAAATCACTTTCAAAACTTACCTTTATGTCATCAGTAACTTCTATTCCCCATTTCATGCAATCATAAATTTCAAAGCAAGCGTCCTTTGGGGATTTTGTGGTATTATTTTGTCCTAACTTCTTAAACATTTTCTTTTCTTGTTCCTCTTTCCCTATTTGTGCTTTTTCTACATACTTATATCCTTTTGCTTGTCTCGTTGCTATCCTTTCTTCCTTTCTCGATAGAGAAAAACACTCTAGAATCATGACCCAGAACTTTTCTTGAAGGTTTATAAATATCAGTAATTCTCCTTTCTCTTTATCCAGTCTGCCTTCCAAGACGCCCATAGCTCTAAACAGAATTTTTTTCCTATCTGGTTTTGCCTGTGCGACACAGAATCTGTAAGAAAAAGGTGAGAGAAAAAAAATCACGCGAAATAAAGATTTTTCAGGAAAACGCGTGCACAAATCTATCTATCTATCTATCACCGTGGCAAGAATCCATTATAAGTATAGACGGTGTCTCTTAACTTCAAGAAGAAAACCCTACTAAAACATTGTTCCGTTCTACAATAGTTTATATCTGACTACATCATAATGTTTGGTCTCTAATATGAGTACGATCCATGCTGTCTAAATGTCAGCCAAAGTTAAATCTATTAAAGTTTCAAACATTGTTTGCTTTTTTTTAACCAATTCTAAAATTTTAATATATAAATACAATTTACATGGGATTTCGGCTTGGCCAAGAAACTTTTCTTTGGAAATTCTACAGATAATAGTCTTACAGTTTAGCATCAAATAAAGAGAGAAATTAAAAATATCACTGCTTGTGAAAAAAAAGATAAAAATTTTGTAGGCAACTACATATAATTGTTTTTCGGTTAAATTAGGAAATTTATAATGTTTTTATTATTTATTGAAACAAGTACAGCTTCCAACATGTATATGGTTTTGTAAGCAATAGATCGATAGGTAGGTTGGTAATAAGTAGATAGGTAAGTAGGCTGGTAGATTAGACACGTAATTAGTAGAATTCTACCTGGATAGTTCCTTCACGTCAAAGGTTACGGTTGTCCGTGTAAATTTGTAGTTGACATCAACAACTTGCCAACCGTTGTTTGTTTTCTGTAAGACAGCTATATCATTGGTGCTGTTATCATCCTCTACTTCCAACCCAGCAGGAAGTGGAAGCTTGACTGAAACTGCGCGCTTGAAAGTGATGTCTGTGTCTGGAATAAGATCTATGATTTCGGAAACAAGCAGTAGATCGTTCGTATCTGCAGGGTAGAGCTCCCTGGCAAGCTGCACCTTTTCAGGTCCTACCGGGTTGATCTGAAATTCGATAGTAACTTGATTACGCGCCAAAGAACATGCAATGATCAAATATGAAATTAAATACAAAGACTTGGGACCTGTATTCTAATTCGGAAGAACACACAAAACAAGTAGAGAGCTAACGTAGGCTACTTAATTTACGAGAAGTTCTGAATACATGCAACACTTGTAATGAAGCAGGATTGTGATTTCAGGATAGCTCGTAGAAACAATGACATAGTAGTCGTCACAACAAAAGTGTTAAATGCTTAGATAAAAAAATCCCTGACAAAAGTAGACCGAGTGTGATGCAATTTTGCTTCCTCAGTTTAAATGCCTGTCAAGCTTTTGTCAACTTTTGTCTGTTAACTAAAAGCAATCAGATACAAACACAGGCATATCCCAATATTTTTGCATCAGAAGACAATGCAAATTTAGTAAGGATAGAAGACGGGAATTTCATGCGAAATAATTTTCAGACGTAATGGGAAATTAATGAAGTAGTCAAATGCCCAAAATATGAAAAATTAAGTATGTTTACTCCTAAGAACCTGTGCGAATACACAACGAAATTCTATAAAATCTAGAAACTACCACATGCCTTGTAATATTTCTAAACACAAGGCATTTTTTTGGCTGTTTTAAGCCCTAAAGAGGTACAATACCTGTATTGAACACTGGAAACTTCTGTCCGCGGCCTTCTTAGGAAAACGGACACTGATATATTTGCTGAGTCGGGCATTATACAAACATCCCTGGGTAGTGACTTCAAACACTTCTTTCTTCGGAGCAAAGGTCACAGCAAATATCCCCAGTCGGTCGATTTCAAGTTCCACACACGGAGTCTTAGTACCATCCTTAAAATTAGAGATTACAGCTTGGTTATTGATTTATGATACTGGTTTGAATATTATATTAATTAGTTGTGATGGTGGACAAGTAAACATTTAGAAAGTAGTTCTGTCTTTTTATTCCTATCTTCGTGAGTTTTAAAAATGCTAGATCTTGATTTGAGTTAGGATGTAACATTAATTTCATTACGATGCATGTTAAATCATGTGGGTTGTGTATATTTTGGAGAAGGACTAATTAAATTTGTTAGATCTTTATGTCCAACCCATTAGCCTTCTACGCCAATGCCAATAAAAATATTTAAAAACAAAGTCTGCCTTGAAAGTTACAATTTACGTTTAGACTTTATGATCTTTTAGTAAACTTGAGTCCAGCTTTTTCCTACACGTTTGAACGTAAACAAAACACCTTAAGGACAGGAATAGACTCCTCGTACTTAAATACATAACAGTTTACCCCTCCCTTTCTCACGCTGCCATTTCTTGTTTATTGCATGTCCCTATCCTGCCCATTGAATGCTCAGCCCAACTTGAACAGTGTCTATAATGATGGACCTTTTTAATATTACTATTTTGTTGCTCATATGCACTTTCTGACGGAAAAATATTGAAACATTGCTGGTATCCTTTTCCTGATGTAATTATTAGGAACCAAAAAGCTTATTCATATTTTTCTTCTTTCTTCTAAAGATTATGAAGAAATGTGAAACGTAGCAAGGTTAGAAGACTAATGCTCTCTCTCTCTCTCTCTCTCTCTCTCCACACACACACACACACACACACACACACACACACACACACACACACACTCTCTCTCTCTCACACACACACACATAACCCAAAACTGTTCCATACAACAAGCAGTAGAAATTGAATTATGTGGTACGGGTTCACACACACACACACACACACACACACACACACACACACATGTTAATAACATTACAAGGGATAGATAGCTTGCATTTTAAAAAAGAAACTATTGTTCTCGAATGAACGGGGTATATTTATTCTGTAAGCACATGAAAGCAGTCTATTCGTCTTTATTCTTTCATCCAACGTTTTCAACAAATCGTATGGTTATTATATTAGTCCTAGCTCAAGGTTAATTTTGAAATTTTCGGCAAACATTCAAAGTGGAGCCCTTATGTTGTTTATTTAAACATCAGTTAACTTTGAAATAAATAGAAAGACGCATTTCTATATTAAATTAAAACTCCAGACAGAACGCAGGGATTGAAAAGTAGTTAAAGCATCAACCAAATTAATTATATATTTCTCAGGTGAAGCGTTTAATGTCAATTATCCGGTGCTAGCATTACGGTTTGTTAGGTAACTCAGACCTTAAATAATTACTCCTTGTTGGATATACACTGTGTTACATCAATCGGTCTATTTATAACTAAATGAAGTACGGTATCAACAATAATCTTTAATCCATCTAATATCCATTTAGTGTAAAGGTTCATTTACTGAACTTGAAAAGTGCAGGGCATCTTTGAAGGTACGTATTCTCTTGCCTAAATTGCTTGTTGACATAAGCCAGTAAATCTTTTAAGTGCCAGAATCGTCCCGAAAAGCATTTTCGTGAGTTAGTGCCAATCTTGGAATCCATATACAATAATATACTATTAAGAAATGATAAGATGACAAACACAATGAGGGAAGGGTTAATAATACTAATATATAAGGGGAAAGGAGATAGGAAAGATTTAAAAAATTGGAGGCCCATCTCCCTCCTTAATAATGATTACAAAATATTAAGTAAAATATTAGCCAATAGGATAAAAGAATGCATGAATATAATAATCAATAGGAATCAGACTTGTGGGGCAATTGGGAATGACATACAAAACAATATTTTAAATATTAAAACGATCGTTGATTTTATAAAAGATTCAGGTCGGAGAGGCGCTATGGTGCTTCTCGACCAAGAAAAAGCTTTCGACAGAATTGAACATAACTATGTACAACAGGTACTTGAGAAATTTGGGTTCGGAGAAAACTTCCGAAAATGGACTGAAATCCTGTACAGAGATATAAACGCTAGAGTACAGGTAAATGGAGGTATTACGACAAAATTTGAAATACAAAGATCAGTCAGACAAGGCTGTCCTATATCTATGCTATTATACGTAATAGCGATTGAAATACTTAGTATAAAAATAAGGAACAATAAACAAATAGAAGGAATTAAGACCCCAAACTTGAAGGAAGACTTCAAAATGCTCCAACACGCAGATGACTGTACAAACTTTATAAGTGACCCAAATTCTTTTAAACATCTAGAAAAAGAATACGAAAACTTTGGTAAAGCATCAGGGTCCCAAATAAATCATGACAAAACGGAAATTTTAAAGATAGGAAACTGGAGGGGGAACCACCCTGGGCTCCCACCTCAATTAATAAAGGAAAGGGTTAAAGCCCTAGGAATATACTTTGGTAAAAATGAGGAGATAGAAAACTTAAAGAACATAAAAAGGAAAGTGAATAAAAATATTGAGACCTGGGCCCAGACGCCACTTTGTATAATGGAGCGATCACAAGTTGCAAAAACTTATTTTTACTCAAATATAAACTACGTTTTAAAATCGTTAGATTTACATCAGAAAAAACTTAATAAAGTAGATAAACAAATAATTAATTATATATGGAATTTTAAGTTACACTATATAGAAAAAGAAACCCTATATAGAGAAAATGAAAAGGGAGGACTAGGACTACCCAATTTAAAATGGGCACAGGAAGCAAACATTTTAAATAGACTTATTAAACTTAAAGCTTCACCAGATATGCCGTGGGAAGCTATATATATATATTGGTTCGGGTTTTTAAATAGAAATAGAAGGGACATTTTTATGAATAACACCTTGACAAAAAAATTTTTTATAAACAAAAAATATAAATATATAAAGGATTTAATTTTTAAATATAGAGATAAAAAAGAAATATGGGAGGGGGAAGGAAATAAAAACACCTATAAACTAATAAGGGAACAATATACAAAAAATCAAAGGTGTAAGGTAGAAAATGAAAATTGGGGGGTTGAATGGAATAATACTTGGAAAAATTGGGCAAATATAAAATCCTTAAAGATGCAGAGCATACTTTTTAAATATTTACATGACGTATGGTTAACCGGGGAAACAGCAAAAAGGAAAGGAATGATACAAATTATACCGAAGTGCCCGCTATGCAAAGCATACAGCTTTACAAAAGCGCACGTAATGCTAGAATGCAAGACAAATAAACTGACAAGAGACAGAATAATTACTTCTATACAAAAACTAAAAACTGTCAAATATCAACATAATAGAATCTTATATTTAGACGCAAAATTAGATCAGAAAACTTTCTTTGAGATAACAAACTACATAATAGAAACAATGCACAATTGCGGCCAAGTGATAACGATAAGAAAATGATCAAGTTTTTAATTCTCTATTTTTGGAAATAATATACTAATAAACAAAGATGGGACAGGGCACCTACACATGGATGAAGTAAGAGACAGAAACGCCACCGGCCTATACCACAAGGCGCTACGCGAAGTGGGAAGGCCTGTGGAAGAGCCTCTGAAAAAGACATGTGTAGGACATGGACAAGCAAAACAAAAACACATGGGGGTTAAAATAAAATTTGTTTTTATTAAAAATTTTTTTTTCAAAATCTTTAAAAAGCAAATCAATTTAGACTACTTTATATTTGGAACATTTAAATAGAGGAGAAAAACTGGAGTAAGGACAGTTTTTAGTGGGGTGAAGCAAGTTATAAAATAAATAAAAACTTGTGGAACCTCACGGACTGTCTTTACCACCAACCTCCTAATTTCAAAACAGAAAAAATAAGAAACGACACAGAAATAGTACACTCATTAATACATTAGGCTTTATTTTTTCTAAACCCTTCTTATCACACCGTTTCTTATACAAAATTCTAAAATAATATAAAATATTACACCAAATAAATAATCTACTCTGTAAAAAAAAACCAAAAAAGATTACGATCATTGTGCCGTCCTAACACAAACATCTATAGCACACAAACAATATAGCACTATACAGATAACAAACACAGGACATAGGGACCCCGTGGCAAGGGTCACTGTGGGAAAAAAGATGCAGTTCTTCCTAACCGGTAAATAAAACCGGTGGGGAAAAATTCTCTTTTTAGAAAACACTAGGGAAAAAAAGAAATACCCCACAAAAAATTTTGGGAGTAAATTCTGTTTTAAAATAAAAACACATACAACACCTCTGAGGGGGAACACAAACACATAAAAACCTTTTATTTTTTTTGGAAATGGGGGGGCATCTGTCTGGTGCCCCCCCCAAAACCGAACTGCCAATCGATTTTGCCTGAGTGAACGTTTATGGTTTTCATTTTAGCTTGAAAACCATTTTTGATTATATCTCTTTGTTGTAGCTCAAATCTGATCCTTTTGTTTCCACCATCAAAATTCTTACTATGTTTCTTAAGCGTGATACAAAATACATGAGTCATTTTGACTTAGCTTATTGTTATTTTCTAGAAATATTTATGCACACTAAATTCCAACTTTGAATATAATTAACAATGAAATTAAGAAACTTATTTGCTTTGGTTAATTGCACAGGTGGCTTACACATTATTGGATTATTTGAACGCCCATTAGTACAACTGGACTGGATTTGAAAATTAAGTACGGACTGGCGTTTCAGGGCTTTGACAACATCCATTCCGTTCGCGCCAGCTGCCGAGGTCCTTTCCTCCTTTGCATCACTCGGACACTCTTACTAGACGGAGATGTGGAACAATTTCCACCCGTCTAAACACCAGGTGCCCCGATGAGACGTCATAGTCACCGACCAATCGCGACTAACATCTCATACTGCTTAGGTTGACACCTGGTAATGCTGTAGGTCCGAGTGCACACTAAATTTTCTTGAGTGCGTGTTGGGTCTATTCCCACTCAAGATAGCCTCAGAGCGCTAGCTGATGCTGTGGCGGAGTGGCATGTGGGTACATGGTATAACATGCTGCATGGGCGGACTGGAGACCCTACGGGATGAAGAAAACAGGTCCGGTAGTCCCTGCATGCCAACGAGTCTCCTCTTTTACTGAGGAGTGTACTGTTGAGTTTAAAAGTTAATCACTTTACCCTTCAGTATTCAAGTCAATTCACCAGTTGCCGTATTCAATCAGGTCGTTTGGGACTTAATTGACCCACGACCTGATGGTAAATTAACAGCACTCTTTGAGTACCTTAACGTCTGGGGAATGAGGCTCGGATTCCTTCCTCCAGGAATAATTATCAGCCTGCGGAACAGGCATTAACAAGAGGCATATGCCCTTATGTGCGAACGCCTCTATAATCCAACCATTTAGTTAATCTCGTCATTCATTCATTCAGCGCAGAGAGGTCGACCAGAGAACATCGTGCTTGCTTCACACAGACAAGGGTGGAGGCCGAAAGCAGGAAACACGTTCTCCCATGAGCTGCCAACGACTAACCAAGAATAACATTGGAGAGTGGCAAAATGTAGTGGACCAACCCACCTCACTTTATGTACGAGAGGTTATTTTCTACCATCGCAGAATACAAGTAATTGAGGAAAGTTCTATGCGTCCAATTTTCGGATCGGAACACCACCAGTCTGAATGGGGGGGGGGGGATATCTGGGTGGCTAACACTGCCGAGTAACAATTGGCCTGTAAGACAGCTACAAATAAGGGACAGCGAGAATTCCTGTGGTTGGACGGGAGGCGCCATTCCATTAGAAGATATGAGAAGAGGCAGCCACCGGTGAAACTCTGGAATAGAGCCGACCCTGAAATGTAGCTCAGATGTATAGCCTACGACCGAAAGAAGATCCTAGCCAGCCATTCGGGTGTGAAAATGCCGGATTTAATACTAAGATTGCCTGAATGTAATACTATGAGGTTCTTATTTTGGATATTGAAAACCTTTATTTTATATCTACTCTTTTGTTACCTGAGTTGATCCTTTATTTCCGCCATCAAAATTTGATACTGTTTAAAAAATTATTTTTAACAATGCGTGACACAAAATACATGAGTCATTTCGACTTAGTTGATTGGTATTATTTTGGAAATCAAAGTACACTTTGTGCACAAAAATTTAACTTATGAATATATCGTTTAGAGAAATTTATTGACGTATTTGATTTGGATAATTGCACAGGTGGCTTACACATGATTGGTACTTATTAATTTGTCCAACAGAAATAACTGGACTTAATTTGATTAATAAAAGTACAAACTGGCGTTTCAAGTGCTCCGATGCGCTTGCGCCTTCTGCCGGGTCCCTCGCCTCCCTGCCTCTCTCGGGCATTTGTACTACGACTGGATGTGGAACGATTTCCACCCGTATAAACTATCAGGGTGCCCCGACGTGCGAGTAATCTCGGAACCGGGGTGGGGCTATAATTTGGGTTGTTTCTTCGAAGCGTAGTAGCAGGGAGGGTGAGCAGACCACTTTTTTTAGCAAACCGTTTTTGAAAATAAAGCTTCCTACGAAAATGAAAATACAAACGTCAATAATTCTAAACCGAGACTTCTAACTGACCGAGGTCTCTAACCAGGTTAGCGCATTTTTGTTGGTTGTCCCCTCCCTGCTGCTGTAGCATGGTATAATTATATCATTATTATATCAATAATACGCTAACCATGCTATCTCCTACAGCTAAACTAGCTCGACAGCGACTAGAGGCAATTAAGAAATATCTCCCCGTCCGTGATTCTGTCAAGCAACAATTAAAAGCGCGTCAGAAGTCTCAGGTGGAATTTGCAGAGGATTCAGCAGAATTATTTAAACCGGTTACAAAGGCTACCGAAGGTCTTCTTCCCACGTTAGAGCAGACCGCTAAAGCATCTGGAAAAATCGCGAAAAGAACGAAACAAACAAAAAAGATTTTACGAGAACTTCCAGATGAAATAGTTGCAGCTCAACCACAATCACAAACACAAGAAATACTTGATAATATTGACCAGCTTCGTTCTGAAGTAGAAGATATAAAAGATCTTATACCAGAACCAGAACCAGAATTAGAACCAGAACAAGAAATGGTCAGAATTAATCCGATTGATAAATTTACCGAAGAAAGTATTAACCACATCAAATAACTTCACAGAGTGAAACAATTACCTGAGTTTTTCGCGGCAAGTTTTAGTACCAAAAATGATTTATTGAAATCCGAGTACTATGATCATTCTGTTGGTCGTGACAGCTGGTATAAATGGATATTTCGCATACACTTCGATACGGATCAGGCCCGAAATGATGATACAAGATATATTGCATTTATAAATAGAATAGATAACTAGTTTTCATGGTTACAACAACAACAATTACAACAACCACTAAAACAACAACAATCACAACAACAACAACAACAAAGACAACAACCACAAAAACGACAAGAGAAACATTCACAACAACCAGTCAAAAAAGCAGACAAAACAGCAAATAAGGAAAGAGATGAATGGTGTGATGCAAATCCTGCCTCCCCCAGTGCCACTGGAAGTGATCTCATCGCTCCTGGTACAGGCATCAGGGGAAGTAGTCTTATTACTCCATGCCCCAATAAGTCCTTGCCGATGTTGATAGATCAGAAATTCTGATTGGCGGAAAAAGATCCGGCAATAATTCCCCAGAAATAATTAATGAAGCAACTGCTATTTGTCAGAGATTATTTACAGGCGGTATCATGGACATTAATGTTTATCGGTCACTCATTGATGAAATCGCTGATGATTACCGCAGTGATTGATGCAATTAGATCAGTGACAAGAAAATAATATGATCATACATAATTCTCAGCGTAGACCTGTAATGGACAGGGTGATAAATTCGCGATTACCAACATATAAAGCGATCTACGGAGATGGACTCGGTGATGTTGTTCATGGTCTATTCAGAAGGATAGCCCCAAAAGCAATACCGATTGCAAAACAACTGGGAATAAAAGCTATTGACGTTGTTCGTGATAAAGGTGTTGGTGATGTTGCTAGTAAAGCATTTTCTTCGATCAAGGATAGATTAGCACGATTAAGACGCAGACCGCCAGCGGTCCGACCTCAGCCAGTAAAATTACCTTGCACCGAACTTATGCCTGCAAATGTTAGCAAAATAATAAATGAAGCTGCAAATCAAAACTAGCAGAGTTGGCTGGTGTACCCTAGTCAGAAAAAGAAAAAAAAAAATATTACTGCTGGTCTGACAGCAGGAAGTGGTCTTCGTGTTAGAAGATAACTAATATAAATAATGTTTAAACGTGTATGTGATCCAGCATTTGACATGGACGCACCAGTTCTCAAGGATGAAATAGATATTTCTTGCCCTCTGAGGCATTCATTGATATCGAAGGTAGACTATTGAAAGCAGATGAAACAGCGTATGGAATTGGTGATCACGTTGAAAACATTAATAATGGCGTCATGGCGTTATTTAACAGTGCCACGTATAGCATTGACGGAAGAAATATTGAATCATGCCTGGAAAACGTCGACGTTGCCACGACGATACTTGGCCTTGAAAGATATAGCGATGATTACTCGAGATCAGCTGGTCCGTCCATGATGTTTGTGAAAGATGCCACTGATCAGCCCGAAAGCAGCAACGTGAGACTGAATGCAGCTGGAACTGAAGTTGCATCAATGAATGAATTTTTAACTTAGGATTCGCATCACGTCGATCAATGTTGAACGGCCATGAAGAATTTTCATGTGTGATTCCACTATCACATATATTTGGATTCTGCAGAAATGTTAGAACAGTTATATTTGGCGCTAAACACTCTGTGGTACTTGTTAGAAAAGCCACCGACAATGATGCAATATGCCGTGCTTCTGCCGTTGATGCAGGTAAAGTAATACTAACAAAACTTTCGTTGTGGATGCCAACAATGACTACATCTCTGAACAAAGAACAACGGTTGCTCTCTACGATGACCACAGACAGTATTCAAAGTAATGTTGTTGGGTTATTCACATGGCAGATAGCATCACAGCAGGGGGTGTCAACACTACGACATATATTCATCGCGTTTCAGGAAAATGCCAGAGTAGATTCGCAGGAATGAAATCCAATGGTGTTTGACATGCTTGGGGTTAGTGAAGTTTCTTTGAGGATAAATGGACATCAAGAACCTTCTGAAGCAGTGTTGCTGAATTTTGATAATAATAATGATACACGTGCTTATCATCGGTTGATGACATTCATGGGGCGTGATCAGAATGTGGATTCTGGTTTGCAGATATCTTAGCGGGATTTCACAACATTATATCCAATCTAATATTTCTCACTGGAACACTTGGATTTGTTCAGACAATCAGTCGTTGATATACACTTCCGAGCTCGTGTAGCACGACTGCCCGCTGGTGGTTATAGAGCAATCGCTGTTATACTCTCAGACAAAACAATGTTACTTGAAGGTGTTGGTGGACGAATGAAAGTTATTGATGCCCCATTAGAAAACATGTAACTGGATCACTCGTGATCAGTAATTCAATCACCCATGATATTATAATGTCATATTATCATGTTAGTGTTATTCTGACTCCTGGTCAGATTAAAAAGCAAAAGTCAGTATTAGAAAAGAAGTCTGGAATAAAAATATTGCTGAAATCAGCACAGATCGCAAGCAATCCGAAGGGTCCAAATAAACTATCATTGACAGAAAGTCAACGTAGGCACTTCAATGACGCCAAGCCATCACCTACTGGTGTTAGACTTGATCTTTCTGCGGGTGCCATTAAAGACATTGACAAGACGGGTAGCATATTTTCACTTCTTGCAGCTACAGCAACGTTAATAGCCACTGCAGGGCCAGCTGTTGAAAAAGCAGCTGAACTTGGTGCTGTTGCAACTGCCACTGGGATGGCATTAAAGAAAGCAACAGGTCCAGGACTAAAGACTTTGAAAAATATAGGGAAAGATCTAAGACTGCCAGGAACCCCTCATTCATGGTACGGTCAAGCCTCGAGCGGCTCAGGTCTAACACTGCCCGGGACACTTCGCTAGATATGCTTCCCATTTTGATTTACTTGATGCTGATAAAAATTAAACATCAAAAACTTCAGAGGTGTTTTATGCGTGATCAATTACCAAAACAACCACACCGTGTTGCAACCGGTATCATTAATCTTGATGGAAGTTCTGGTCCAAGTACTCATTGGGTTGCATATACGGTTGATCCACGTGGAGTTGTTTATTTTGATTCGTATGGGTTGGCGCCACCAAAAGAATTTTTCAAATATGTTGACGGACTGCAAAGCACTCCGATCTGGTATTCAACATTACCAACACAGACAATAACTGATCCGCCAATATGTGGCCGTGAAGTACTCGTTGTGTTCGAGGCTGTGTCGACATCGTCAGGAACACCACCTCATAAAGTCGTGCAGGAGTATACCACGTCGTCCAACGTTTTAAACAGGTTTTAGTGAATATACAATGGTAGATATTTACGGAAGATCTGCTCAGAGTCTTATACAGGGCGAGCCCCATGGTGACTTATCCAAAAATGCAACCCTTGACGAGATCAAGGATGAGCTAGCTAAACTTTTGCGTCTCCTAGTTGTGGACCAAAATGAAGTTGTTGTTTTTCAGGATCAGCAAGGACGATTAAAGACGAGCAATATCCCGTTGACAAATATTATTCTGAGAGTTCCAGATGCGACCGAAGATAACTAGGTGGTGTTTACTAAAAACGGTAAAATTAAAAACTCGGAGGAATCAATTCTAACACACATGGGAGAAATTACTAGACGCATCAATAGAATTGGAGATATTATGTATGGCGATCTCAACATGAGTAGAAGTATAATTATCAATGTGAGAGAACCAAAATCAGACGATGATCTGGCAACAAAAAAATACGTGGACAGCAACAACTCCACGATCAGAACTGAGATGAATACATACGTTGCTGATAGTTTACGATCCACCGGTGATACAATGACTGGTTCTCTCAATATGGCTAATAATACAATTACTGGTCATGGAGAAACAGAATCAAACGATGACGCTGCAACGAAGAAATACGTTGACAATAGCTATATCCCGATGATGACCTCGTTAATGACAATCAATGATGGAATGACCACGTTTAGATCCAAAGATGCTAATCATGTAACCGCGTTTATAAATTTTCGTAGAAACATGAATAGAGCCATTAATGATTTTTTTTTTGGAGTCCAGCAGTCATCGACATTAAGCTCTCGGACATCAAAAAGATTACCGATGGTGTAGTGTGTACAGTAGCGTCTGGATCAGCATTAAATCCATCAAACATCGCCCTGACGTTAACGGCATGTACAGGTTCTCAGTAATCGGTGTTACAACATTTGCAATATCTACCACAATTTCACTGCGTTATCCAGTTAACGGATCTTCTGGATCTGTGTTAGTGATATTGGAGCAAAACGAAGAGGAAACATTTGTGGTGGTACCCGAAGAAAAAAATCTCGACGTGTTGAAGTATTAGTGTATTGAATTCGTCGCTAAACCACCACCTACTTAAATTATTAGCAATTTATATAATGAGTAATACAGTGAGTAAACCCATTGGTGGTGACAAAGTCACTGACAAACAAGTAACTGAGGTCCAACGTTTCAGATTCGAGCAAACGTATTTGTGGAAGACCCAACTGAAAAATATCATTGATGCGCATACAGCAAAATTACCGCAGACGTGTTGCTGATACTGACATAATTGTATACTCTGCATCCGCACATGCCGCTGGAACAGAAACAATAATCAAATCATTATCAGCAACATATATAATAGTACCAGTAATAGGAATTGGTGTTGCAGTTATAACCTGTGTTTCTGGTATTCTGAATATAATCGCAATAAAAGATATATACGTGTGCGGCTAATAAATTACACGAATATACAAAGTTGCTATCAGCGGCAACACGCGCATATGCCAAATTATCATCACTCAATGATGGAATAATATCAGATCAGGAATTCGCAGAAATGATTGAGGTTTATCATAAAACAACTTGAAATCCAACCCTAGCGGCAGACACCTCCGTCTCCGACATTTAAAATCAGGACTTAAATAATAATGTCGCAAGGATTTCTAGAACAAATCGTCGCTAATACAACACCACCAACAACCACGATGATATCAGCGAGCTCAAACAAGCCTGAGTTCGACGTTAGTTTTCCACGGCAATTCCAGCCAAAGAAATACCGTTAGCGCAATTACGAGTATATTACAGCTGGCCAAATATTAGATCAAAGTCGTTCGGTGGGCTCCAAGCAAATAATTTATTGGTATTTACATATAAAAATAAATCTGATGGAACCCCCGATTGGGAAATTGTTGGTATTTCTACGGGCAGTTATCAGATAGAACAGATCAATAGTGAATTCCAATCTATCTCAGGAAATGAATCCAAGATCGCTATCACGGTTCACGAGCCAACGTTATCGGCTGCAATAGAAATATCGATAACAGATTGTGCCGTAAATATATATCAGTCGTCGATTCGAACTGTGTTAGGATGGCCAGAGATAGCACCACCAGCACCACAAGCACCCCCTCGCCCTCAACGATCTGATTATTTATCAGATAAGAAAAGGTATTGGGGAAGTAATACAGATTATTATAAGAGTCCTCGGCTGTGGAGATCAATAAAACAAAAATCCCTCGGGATTAATGGTATATTCACTGTTTCCGAAATTAATATCACTCCGGACGGTAAAGCTCTCCCCGTTAAAATATGGAAATATGATAACACCGCAGTGATGCCGCCATATACCGAAGATGATATCAAAGTATTATTCGATGAAATTAATCGCGAGCATAAACGAATGAGCGACAAACTACGCCAGTCAGTCACCGTTATGAACGAAAGGGAGGAAGTCATCAGGCAAATAGAATATCTGAACCACGTTGCATCGGACCTCGAACCTGCCCATCAAAGTATTATACAGGCGGTGAAAGATACGGATTTATCGATTATTATGATGGCACTAAATATTCACATAAACAAATATTTCTGAACAAATATTCGATCACTGCAGCAGATCTGCCAACGTTTAAACTTCCTGGATTTAAAGTCGACGAGCTGAAGAAAAATGTCAACGATATTATCGATGAGCACTACACCAAAATCATTGAAGCATGGAAAGCGATATCCTCCCTCCGAGAATTCTCAAACATATCAATGATTCAGACGGTGGTGGTCGTCATATATCACCAGGTGTTGTCAATATTTCATCAACGATTGAAGTCAGTCTGGTGTGTGATGCGATCGAAGGTAGTTATCAAGTAAGTCTTGAAAGATCCAGGCAGGCACAGGAGGGCTATATTCAATATACATTTAGTCCTCAAGCTCCACCTGGATTTTTGACTGTGTTAGAACCTGTTAATCCGGTTTATCTACGATGTCATGATCCGCTGTTATCACGGATGAATTTCAAACTTACTGACCAGCGCGGACACTTTCTTGATTTTCGAGATAAATCCCTTACAATAAGTTTATATGTGAGATCGTGACAATAGTCCTGGTGTAACACATCAGGGGACAAAGTCAAGAGGATGAAAAAATCTGTCCGAATAACAAAATCGGAATAAGGTTTCATTGGGCCCATGGAACCTTACAATGATAATGAAAAATTAATTATTCTGTGCGGTATTATATAATGTACCAACACACCAGAGTTTTTGTATATAACAAATGCGATTTATCGCAAACCGTCGACACATTTGTCAGTCACGGGATTCGAACTCCACACGTCGAGTATGAAAATCTGCAGCGTTAGCGCTAGAAAACGGATCGTTTCTTACTATTATATGTTTCAGAAATTATTATAAAATCACCAATACCTGAAAATCCAAAAATAGCTGATACAAGGGGCGTGGCTTATTTGTTATCCTTGTCAGTTTTTTCTCTTTTTCTTGATTATTATCCATGACAAAATCGGAGGGATCAAGGAACCTGACAAAGTTAGATAAACAAGAATGATGTTTTTAAAAACACAAAAAAACAACCAAAACAAAAAATAATTTCATCTATAAGTGAGGTCGTTATAAAATACAAGCGATGTTACTCTTTAAACTCTCCAGAAGTGGAGGAAGCTTTACTTGACAGAGTTTTTTCCCTTAGCAAAACTCAAGAGTATATTTTCCTGTTCTACTTCATAGAAAAATTCAGGAGTGAGATACTTAAATATAATACTTTGTATTTTTTTGAAAATGTTGATCTGGTTTTTTAATTTGCGACACGTCGTACCGAGGCAGTGAAAATACAGAAATATCTGGCAGCTGCATATATCGACTGAAATTGTTTTTCTTCCCATGTCTTTGTATTTACAGATATATTTGGTCTTGGAGATTTATTATATTTTCCATTACCTCCCTGTTTACAATTCTGACTCTGTGTAATAACCTGAAGATTATTCAAAGAATTATCAATTTTTGGGCCGTTAATATGATCAATCGAAAAACCATATTGGAAAAGACCATAAAAACATTCATAAATAAATGTCACAGAGATACCCTTTTCCCGAACAGTGAACATGAGATAACCAGCATTATTAACAGAACCGACTGGTCTTTTCAGCCGACAGTTCCTAATCACACCAGCACGCGATGCCTCATAATTCTTGATCATGGGATGGTTTACAAATTCATCGGCGTTATTTTCTTGTTCCATTTATATAGTAAATATTATTTGTCTAAATTATTATTTTATTACTAGAAAAAATATGTTAGCGTGAAAATCTAGCGAAATAGTCCTCAGCGGTTTTGATAGGAGATTCAACGTTGATTCTGACGCCGTTGGCGTTGATGGAGTTATTTCTGTTATTATAAAACCGTTTCAAAGCTCTGTATTTTGTACCGTCGCATTCTACACACAACTGCGTCCCCCCTCCTCACCCCCCTCCGACTCGCTTGTTACATTTCAAACACGGCTTTGGTCCTAGACTTTTTGTTGACACTCTGCATGTGGTATCCACATAATCGATTTACACAAGCCTTATTACAAAGAGATGCAAATCCAACTATCAACAACTTGCAACTATTCTTTGCTTGAATCATTGTATATTATAAATTAAACTTCAGT
This sequence comes from Megalonaias nervosa, assembly GCA_016617855.1. NCBI lineage: Eukaryota > Metazoa > Mollusca > Bivalvia > Unionida > Unionidae > Megalonaias > Megalonaias nervosa. The sequence goes on from JAECUM010006994.1 coordinate 47,774, forward strand.
TTAAATATATATTTGCCATAATTACAACATGGAAGAATTTACAAGATTATCTGCGATCAAGCCCTCTCAGGCTAGATTCGATTTTGTCAGAATATCGATAAAACCCCTGACTAATGCGAGCTCTGGTTGATGTTGATTCGACAAATAAGACTTTAATCAATCGTATCCGTGAAGCCAAGAGATAGTTTCGTAACGATTGCGCAGCTTATGTGTGGACAACATTTAGAATTTGGCAAGACGATAAAACCCCTGTCGTGGTCAGGATTGATGCTACAATGAATGACAAGCGAGCAAGAACAATCATTAATTATCTCGACGAACAAAGATACCTTTTTAGAATAAAATTTATCGTAGCGGTAGATGCCGCCGAATTAACCTGGATTATCCGTGATAAACGTGATCGTGTTCGATTCCATCGCGAAGGGGATGTTGTCACGTTAAATAAAAACTTCAGGAATACTGACAGGTATTGACAAACAATATTATGAACGAGTCTATCGTGTGACGGCAGTTGTTTATGCGACATATCCTCTGAATGATAAACCTAGTGTTAATGATCTCCGCCTTAGGAAAATTTCGACCAGGGAGAATGTCTAAATTGTGTAGCTGAGCTAGTTATAGAACACTTTACAAGCGCGATACGAGGAAATGGTTTAACGGATCTGAGACGTAAAAAGATAAATGAATGAGCTGAGCACGTTAAAGAAAATGGAACTACGATCAAAGACGTTGCTGAGCTGGAAAAGAAATTGAAATTTCATATAAGGGTAAAGACATTGACAGGTGAAATTTTATACGAATCAAAATATAAATCAAAGGGAGCTTCGTAGAGATCGTTGATCATAACGCGCACACTTGGACGTCGGACGTAAAATTATTTTCACGAACTCGAACTGTTAAATTTTATGACGGTGATATGTTTATCAATAAAGTAAGAGTGACCCTGTGGCCGTGTGATTCTTTCAAAGTTCCGAGTATAGCTATTATGAACAGTTTGTACGGCCTAATGGAGATATTTATCGTACAGAATCTCTTCATGGCGAGATGACGAAGATCGCTTCGAAATACACGAACGATACTGATGTTATCGAACGATTACTCAGTTGCTGCCCATTTTGCTCGGAAGAAAAATTCATGGAAACCAGTGCGTTCGGAATTTCTTGAAGATATACAACGCAGTTGTGTCGAATACGGACACGGCGGATTGTGGAATACTAAATACGATTACAGTAATGTTATCTCTGTTGATATGGTTGCATATTATCCTGGAAGTTTTCTTGGAATGGGAGAGTGTTCTGAGTATTTTAAAAGATTTGGACATCCAACACACGAGATGACTCGAGTTGCGATAAATGGACCCTTGCCAGATTTTGACTTAACTGGATTTGCATGTATTGAGTTTTCATGGGAAAACCTTCATCCGGTTGTCGCTGTTTGGTTTGGTCGTCATTTTAATAAACGTGGTTGGACTCCAATAGTTTTATTACGATATATGATTGATGCAAAAATATTGATATCGTTAACTGTAAGTGAAGCAATAATATCGTATCGTCCACAAAAACAAGTCTGGCTACCAAAACCCGCTGTCTTTCAAAGATGGGTTCTCGACGAGAATCCCGATGCTGTAGAATACGAAATTAAACTGGCAAAAGATCTTGGCAGAATAATAATTGGGAAATTTACGGAGGGAGGATCATATGATCATAAACGACACTGTACAAGATTAATTATCGACGATGCTGAGCTTGATTTCATAATTGTCAATACAACAGAGAAAAATATATTTGTAAATCGAAGTAATATTAACTTCTCGGATGGAGCCAAATTAAGAACATTTGTGAGCTACATTGATGGTGACTCACCACAGTTTACTCATTTAAGATTTCGATGTTAGCGTATGTTTCTATAAACGTACTATCGATGATAAACAGATTTCCTGATACCGCGGTTAGAGTCGCCACAGATTCATTTTATTTCAGTAAAAAAAGATGCAGGATTGCTAAATGAATTACAGATCGGAGTTGATGCATCATGGGGCGAACCGAGAATAAAAAGAGAAAAAAATAGTCAGTTATTCTGAATCTGCTGATTATGGATCGGGGGGGGGGGGATATATTTCAAAAACAGTCAAATGTCACAACCATCATCATCACCATCGGTATATGATCCTGTGGCCAGACATAAAACCATTTATCTCAACGGACCTGGAGGTTGTGGTAAACAACACGGGCGATTGAATTATTCCTGAACCGTGGTTCATGGAACCTTGACATGATTTTACTAACTTCGACTCACCGACTCGCCAGAGAGATGAAAGAAAGAGGTGTCAGATCTCATACTTATCACAGTTTCTTTCGGTGGAAGGGAGATGCGTGGACTCCTGCCCGAATGGGTGAGAAATATATTCCTAAAAATATTATCTGGGATGAAATATGCACGGTGTCCGTGGAGGTGTTAAAAATGTTTCTTGATTGGTTATTGACTCTGAATACTGATGTTATCATGTGTGGCGATCATAGCCAACCACCACCTTTTGTTGGATCATCTCCGCATGACTGGTTAAAAGAATTTGTAGATTATTATGAGGAGATTATTGATGAAAATAGAGCTATTGATTCAAAGCTGAAAGAGTTTAAAAAGTTAATCAGACTGCAACCAGATAAAATTCAATGTGAGATAATGTATGAAGTAATTCCAGAGACTGCTATGAATGATTTTTGGAATATGTGGAAACCAACTGATTTGATATTTGCAAGTCGAAGGATAGTTCGTGATACACTTCAACAGTAATTATTTCTGTTACATATAGAAAAGTTTTCAGATTTACCTGTGCCATTGTTTTATCGCCCAGCAGAAACACGTAAACAAAATATTGATGTTGAGATTCTTGGAATTAATTAGAAACAAAAACTTGTATTAAGTGATATTGTTTTTGTTCCTGTTAATATTGTTGAGAAAGCATTAAACACCAAACACTCGTGCTGTTCTTTAGGATATGCAATAACGATTCATTCATCGCTAGGATTGGCAATCGGCGATACAAATATTTGGATTGTTTATGATCGTATTGAATGGTCAAACTTGGTTTATCTGGCAGTATCAAGAGTTAGGAGAATGTCCCCACTACGGAGAATTATTTCTGAAGTTTTTCAGGATAACTGCGATATTGTAGATAATAATCAAACTCAGGGCAATGTAGATAAAAATATTAGCTGGTTATCAGCGATGTGACAAAAAATTAAGCGCGACTTCGATATTGATGTGAAGTTTATCATGACACTGAAACAACAACAAAATAATCACTGTGCCTGCTGCAACACAGTAATGTTGTGGCAGTATTACCCTAATGACCCACGACAGTTTACCGTGGATAGATTTAATAGTAGTCTTGGCCACACACGCGAACATGTGATGCTGACCTGTCTTGAGTGTAAACGACGTCGAGGAGCCAGTGCCTTATTGCTAGCAAATAATCCTTCACAAAAGTGAAGGCGGTGGTAATCGTGTATCTTCAGAAATTACCTGTAATTGTTCACGTACAAATCAACGTTGAGGAGCAGTTGAATCTAGTCTGTGGATTTCAGGTCTACACGTGGATCTTACCAAGCTGGAAATTTAATGTGTGGTTACACTCCAGAATGGGTCAGTCGCTCTTTTCTGCCCCCTCCCTCAAGCTCCCCCGGCTCATATAAATATCTGACAGTAACATTACCTAGTATTGGTTGTTTTGAGGAAGAGTCATGTCGTTGTACTGGTATGTGTTTCTTTAAGATTGTATTGATGGGCTTTATAGAAATTCCACGAGCAATTTCATTATTTAACGCAGCTATCACACTTGGTAGTCTTGCAACCCATTCACAAGATCTCATGTCTGCCTGAACTTAGTTCACGGATATTTCCTGAGCATACTGATATCCAAAGAATCGCTCAGCAAGTGTTCGATTAAATTGCTCAACGACTGCCCCATCGCGATGAATTGCGGCATGCCCTCGTCTGATTTTGACGTTATGTTGTTTCATTAGAGATGTTACTGCACCAAGAAATTCTTTGCCAGGATCAACCTGTAGCAACTCTGGCCATCGCAGGCCGTCACGTTGATAAATTCGTTCAAACGCAGATGCAACTTCAGTTGCTTTCTTTGTTGATATTGGTTCTGCTTCTTTGTATCTACTTGCAACGTCAGCGACAGTTAACGCGTATTTGTATGTGTCCGTTTGACGTCTACCAGTTTTAATAGTATCGTGCGGTAAAAGCAAAATATCTGCCTGATGAACTTCTTAGGGAGTGCCGACATCAAAATGCACGTACTGAAGTTTTTTTTATGTGGTGGTAAATAAATTTGCCATATTGCCTGTCGTGCTAACCAATCTTCTGCAACAGAACGTTCGACAACTGCTGCATCAGCAAGTTTACTAATCGCTGCTCTACCCCTCCAATATCCTCTTGGACTATAATAAATTGAGTCCATTATAATAATTATCTATGATTAATTACCGGCCCCTGGCACTAGTTTACCTTTCATCGCAGATCTTATCAACAAGCTGGCGAGTGATTCTCTTGGAGATTTATTTTTTTACAAACTTTAGAGTGTGAATCAACTTCATATCTGCAATATGTCGTTGTTGTAAATCTGGATTTTTGTACGTGACATCATGAATGTGGCACGCTTGATCAATCGCATTTACTGAATACTCTCCATGTCTTGTCTGATCTTTTTCGTCAAGTCGGATATCAAGTCGGGTTCCAGGACCACAATAATTATATCCATAAAGATGCTTCTCGCCAGGATACTTAGCCCATGGAGCTCCTTGTAATTTTCCCATTGAAGCAGCGATATCTCCGCCTGTGTCATTAGAGATAAATCTCTATTTTTGTGTTCCATATTTCACACACTTGCCTGTAAGTGCACGCTTTTTATTCCTCGTCGTTATTGTTTTTAATCCACTGGTGGGGGTGGGTGCTCTGCATCGAACACAATATAAATTCATATAATTATTATATATTCCTACGACATGAATGTCATAGATTTCTCAGCGACACGAAAGCAAGAGCCAATCAAGCATCATCCAGCGCTACCAAATTCTATCAGAGCAATTATCACAGGTCCATCTGGGTCTGGTAAGACGCAACTGTTGATTAACCTGATAACGAGATGGCTCAAGTGGGATAAGTTGTATTTAGTGGCACCATCTGTAGATGATCATCGATGCTACGACGTGCTTAAAGATTTTAATGAAAATGCAAAATTGTTGGACGAGGACGGCAATGATATTATTGACTTTTCACCAATATTGATGATGCTCCATCTGTGGATGATCTCGATGGATGTATTAATAATCTCATAGTATACGATGATGTGATGCTAGACAAACAATCAAATCCAGCTTGGATATTTTCCCGAGGCAGACACAAAAACACCGATATTATATATGTTACTCAGCGATATACACAGATACCTAAAAGTGATCAGAGATAACTGCAATCTTCTTGTTGTCTTTAATGGTGTTGATACGCACACACTAAGAAACATCCATCAGACTTGGTGTTCAGGAGTCATGGATATAATTAAATTTAGAAACTTCTTCTCGACCGCGCAAGCGATTCCTCGTGGATTTATCACGATAGGTTTACAAAATCCTCGGTCGCGATATCGTGTAGATCTCGAGAAAAAATTTTGTTGAGATACCTGCCCCCGCTACAGCAGCAGGGAGAGGTCGGTAAACGAGGACGCATAAAAATTTGGAAATAAAAACGTCAACCCCCCCCCCCAAATATAAGAAAAATGCGCTAACCCTGTTAGAAACCTCGGTCGGCTAGAAGTCTCGGTTTAGAATTATTGACGTTTGTATTTTCATTTTTGTAGGAAGTTTTATTTTCAAAAACGGACTGCTCAAAAAAGTGGTCTGCTCACCCTCGCTGTTGCTAGTGTCTTGACAGTAGATACAGTCTATCTATAGCATGAGTGTGCGTTGGGTCCATTCCCACTCATGATCGACATACATGAAGGTCGTTTGGGACTTTATTGTCCCACGACCTGTATGGGTTAAATTAACAGCAATCTTTGAGTGGAGAAATGCGTGGGGGATGTGACTCAAATTCCTTCCCTCAGGAATAACTAAACAGCCTGCTGTGCAGGCATAAACTAGTCGTACATGCCCTTATGGGCGCACACAATTCAATAGACAAGACAATCTCGTCATTCATCATTCAGGCGGTGGACAGCGAGCAGGCAGGACCTTTGTAACAGGAGCGCAACGAAAGGGGGTAGGCGTGAAGCAGGAAACACGAGCTGCACATGGGACCACATAAAAAAGACAACGTGACCAGATACATGCTGTAGTATGCTGCTGGAGTCGAACAACCCTTCATTGAGTATATATACACGCTACTGATATAAAGACATTTACACCGGAAAGCTATCGATAAACACGCTTAGATGGGAGGAGACTAAGAGCACGAGGTAGCCACCGAGAAAAGGGAGGTAGCCAGTGTGAGGTCGACACCAGAAACCGGGTGGACGGGAGGAGACTAAGAACACGAGGCAGCCATCGAAAAAAGGGAGGGAGCCAGTGTGGGATCGACACCAGAAGCCGGGTGGCAGCAATCCAGTGGGGAAAAAATTATTCTAGCTGCACTGATGAACGACGTGGCAACATAAAAAGTAAGCTGGGAAGGCATAGGCACGAGGCGGCCACTAAAAGAACGGGAGGCATAAGCCAGTGCGGAGTTGCAACCAGAAAACAGATATGGAAGCCAGTCTTGTACCAGTTCAGCAGCTAACCTACCGGATGATGACTCAACTCCAGAGGGCCAGTTGTAATGAAGAAGATAAGAATTACGACTGCCATAATTGCCTGAATACGAGATTTTTTGGCTATTGAAAACCTCTTTTGATAAATTCTTTATTTTAACCTGATTTGATCCCTTATATACCGCCATCAAAATTGTATACTTTTTACAGGTTAACAATGCGTGGTTCAAAAAACATGAGTCATTTAGACTCAGCTGATTGGTATTTTGTTTTGGAAAATAAAAGTACACTTTGTACACAAAATTCCAACTACATGAATGAATTATTTAATGAAATTTGTTTGACTAGTTTGATTTGGATAATTGCACAGGTGGCTAACACATTAATACTGGTATCGTTACAAGCCAGAGGTATTTGCTTGACCGAGCGGTGTCAAACCCTGGCGCGATTGCGCTAGAAGTCACAAGTTTACACCAAATTTCCAAAGACTTCTATACAACTTCAGTTGTAAATTAGAAGGCCTGACGTGTCCATTCTATGCATAAATTTTACTCTAATCAATGCAAGACCACATATCTCACAACTTTCCAAATGTATACCAACCGCACATCCTCATGGTTTCTTTTCATCGTGTTTCCGTACCGTCAGCAGTTTACTCCGTAGAAGCTATAAAACAATCCCCTAACACAGGGAACTATTTTAACTACGCCACCTTAGGCCAGTCAATGAATGGTTTCAAGGCACATTTCGCCAGTACAACTACATCGCATTTGCCACCATGGCGACATAAAAGGTATCTGCCGAGTCCCTTCTTGTTTATTTCTTTGTGTAATTTACCGGTCTCCTACCGTAAATACTGCCACTACAGTCACACCACCAATGTAAACCACTAGGTTTTAATAGGGACTATGGTACTCAGGGACACTCATGCGGTTAGACCTGAATTCACTAAAAGTTAACCATGGCATCATGGAAACTAGCTAACACTTCACTCCGTGACGTTTGTTCCTAGTAATTGGCTAATTATTTCGGTCTAGGGAATATTTCCAATGCACCGAATTCCAATAATTAAACAAATAATCACACAAATCTAAGAATTCCTTAAACGGGGCGCCATAACCAAATGCGCATACTCCAAATTTATTACAGTATTTTAATTGTCCATTAGAATGACTGGACTCAGTTTGATTAAGTACGCCAGGCGTTTCAGTTTTCCAGTTGGCCTTTGTTGCCTCTTGCCGGGTTCCTTTGCTCCCTCCCTCATTCGGAAATACCTGTCAACTAAGAAGTGCGACATTCTCACATAAACGCGAGGCTGTAGTGGCACCATTCCTACGGCCTCGACTAATTAAGAATCGCGACATTCGTGACTAAACAGGTCGCAAAGGTCCTAAGGACGTAAGCGACTTTAATTATTATATTGGTATTGGTAATCTCGTCATTCAACGTTGAATAATTTAACCATGGCGACAAACCATATGGACAGGATGTGTTATGTGATGTGATTTGGATTTTCAACGCAGCATTAACAGTTTTTCAGTCATATCGCTACGATGTCTGCAGTGTGACAGTTTATAGTGATGTCTAGCACTGGGGCATCATGCCGCAGACATGTAGCATGATGTCCCACCCAGTCGCATTATCCTGACATCAGGCCGATCAGTCCTAACACTAACCTCTTAATGCTAAGCGTCACATATGGACAGGATGCTTAATTTGCAGGAAGTGGTAGATAATATTGGAATGGTAGAAGAGATGCTGGTCGGATTGGAGGATGGGTTTTATAGCCTCCACCGTGTAAAGATGGTGATTAACAATTTATGGAAGGCTAAGGAACGATTGAGAGAAATGATCAAGGAGGAAAAAGAAGAAAAGGAGGAGGAGAGAGAGGAAAAAGAACAGATAAGAACTTATAACGAAAAATTGATGAAAGAAGAAAAAACAAAAAGAGGAAACAAGAGGAGGAAAAGAAGAAGAAGAAGACGAAAAATGTGATGGAGATGATGAGAAGTTGGTGGAGGAGAAGAACAGAGAGAAAATAGAAGGAAGTTAAAAGGCCCTTTCCAAGGCCACTACATTGCCTCGAAAAGATGCCTATTCTCTCTTGTCTAAAAACTTTAGTCGATTTTTTGTGCGATAGATTTATGTTCATAAATCTATGTATGTCTATGTCTCTAACTTTCTCTCTAACCTTGTCTCTATGTCTATTTGTCCCTAGAGTAACGCATATTAAGGTCAGCCCCTTGCCACACTGTTCCGCCCGATTGAGGTCAGCCCCTTGCAACATTGTTGTCATTGTTTCCCCAGTATCCAGTACCATGACGTCACCCCTGTTCAATTCCTATTGTCCGTATATAGTCCCAATACATTCCCTATGTTCAATTTCCCTTGTCCGTATACAGTCCCAACCTTTAGTCCGTATATTCGTTGTCCGTATAAATCTTGTCCGTATATCGTTCCAGGGTGTTTTTTAATGGTAAGTCCCATTGTCCGTATGTCGTCCCCATTCACTACTTGTGTTAGTTCAGCCATAGTTTTTGGTACACCAAAATTATTTCTTAATAATGCTGACATATCGTTGACATTTTCTCAGTTTATTACAAATTTTTGATGATAAAGATTGGATCATTGGATCATCCTAGGATCTCGAGTTTAATCCCTCCAAGCTTCTTCTCTGTGTCCTTGTAAACTTCCTATATTTTAATATTCCATCTTTATCTATCTCCAAAACTGTCCGAAGCTAAAAAAAAAAAGGAACAATAAAGTAAATAAATAAAACAAACAACTTTATCTTAGCACTGATGTTGACTTTTGTAGCTGACATGAACAAAACAGAGTAACATCTTAGGCGTTTTGAAATAATTCGCTTAACATGAGTTGGGAACTTTAAACTGATCGCATTTATTGAAATTTGCCAATTGGACGCTCTCAAGCGTTCATGGGATTAATCGACGAATAACACCTAAATTAGTTTTAAAAATATCCAGTGCGATACGCTAAACCATATACAGCACTTTTCACCTAAAAAAAATCCATTATCGCAAAATCCTTTTCCATGCAATACCTAATAAGGTCGCGTGGCCCATAAATTGGCTCATTAATTAGAATGTGTGTGTGTGTGTGTGTGTGTGTGTGTGTGTGTGTGATTTTAAATTTTAACGTAGCTTTAATAATTTTCAGTCATATCGCTACGATGTCTGTAGTGTAGCAGTTTATAGTGATGTCTAGCACTGGGGCATCATGTCGCAGACATGTAGCATGATGTCCCACCCAGTCACATTATCCTGACACCAGGCCGATCAGTCCTAACACTAACCTCTTATCGCTGAGAGCCTAGCGAGGCAGCTGTAAATACCATTTTAATACGTCTTTGGTATGATTCGGCGGGGTTTCGAACCCGCGACCTCCCACATTCAAGGCGGACGTTCTAACCACTGCGGTCAATTAGAATGGTCTCTACCGTAAACTTTACGTTGAAGTGGAAGATGTTTGCTTATTTTAATCAAAACCAATTAAGTCAGCAGATTCTCTAATGGATGCAAATGGTGATTAAATTTTTAAATTTGACAATGATAATATATACAATTTTATTCAGTTTTTACAATTAATTTTAACATTCATAATTTTAAATGATGTATATTACATCGTCAGAACAAAAATATTAAGTTGTGGTTACTTTTTTTTATTTGGGAGCCGCTGTAGTTCAGTTGATCGAGTGTTGGACTAGTGCTCCTAGGATCTCGAGTTTAATCCCTCCAAGCTTCTTCTCTGTGTCCTTGTGAAGGACTCTTAGCTGCCATTTCCTCGGCAGGATATGGCCAATAGTGGATTAATAGTGTCGTTATAATCAATAAAACCCCAAATTCGTATCTTTTGGTAGTCATACAGTTTGCGCCGTGATATCAACCTGGTCGTGAAAACTCGAATTGTCTGAAAATATTTACAGCCTGGAATCTTTGAATCTTTTT